>CAJQZJ010037464.1:2041859-2137214 GCA_907164525.1 Lophiomys imhausi
ATACACTGGCTTCAGAAAATATCAAAACCTGTAAAGATGCTCAAGTACCTTAAAGTTCTATTTGCCTTTGGAAGATTTAGCATAAGCTCAATCTCATCTAAAAGCAAAATAAACGTGTTTCTTATAGCAATTAAGAATTAGTAAGCAAGGTAGAAATTATGTTACTCTTATCATACTTCATAGTTATTTGAATTTTATTGCCCTGTTTTATTGATAACGTTTCTGATTGAGGACTTACACATTAGGTACTGAGACAAGGTTAAAATCATCCCCTACATAGGGTCAAGTCCTGGGGAGAATTCTCACAGTCTGTAATCCAACTCCCCTCAAAGATCTACATACGCTTGTTTTCCTATTTCAAATAAGAATCCATGGAAGACACACCCAAGCCATATCTGTGATGTGGCACACCTTTTGTAAGTGATGATACGACTTGTTTTTGTCCTTGGTAACACCATAGTGAACACTGCCCTTCCCTTCCCTGTGTTACCTCCATCACTGATGGAGAATTCTTTTCTGCTTCAGAGGTGACAGAGTCTGACAGATACTGCTATGAGAAGCTGAATATCGAGGGGACAGAGAAGGGTAACTGCGGGAAAGACAAAGACACGTGGATACAGTGCAACAAACGGTGAGTGCTCAGGTTAACCCAGAGTTCATCTTTCATTCAGTTCGTTAGCATAAATTACAAGTGGGGTGTTCTTGTGTAGGGTATTTAATAAAGCACACTGCCTTGTGTGTTCTTCTCATCTTTCCCCAGGGCTCCAACATCACAAGTGACCCCAGTTCTTGACATGTGCCTCAACTTCTTTCTGAGGGTCTAGGTTATTCTTGTAGTTTCCCTCCTTTCTCACATAGACATCACCTCCCAAGAGGAAGATTAAAGCCACTGTAAGCAGTACTGCTGAATGAATTAGCTAACTCCGCCTTTCTAAACGACCTCTTGTCTTTGCTAAATGTCTCAATGTTGCACATAAAAAATAATGTTGTACATAAAAAATAATTGACTCCATCTTTCCTCTACCCACTGTCCAAACATGAATCATGGTTGCTTTTCCACTTTGCTCCTTACTGTGTATTGTGAATTTATCCTTTCATTTCCATTATTGTTGTCATTAGCCCAGCTAAGCCCTGTCACCCTAACTACTATAAAACCTCCCAAGCTTTCTCTACTGGAATTCTCAAGAATACTAATACCAGAATAATCTTCTAAGTCCTTTTGAATATGTCAGTTCCTTGCTCAAAGTTTGTTAGCTTTACACAGCTAATTAATAGAGTGGTTCTTGTCATGTCCTGAAAGGACACTGTGTGCTGAGCACTTCCTCTCAGTAAGCCTGCCACTTACACATCATGACAGTCCTCTCATTTTATTGATGAACAAACCTAGGTGCAATCAGTGTCTGGGCCTAAGACCATGAGGCTAGGAATAGAAAAATAATTAGTATCTGGTATTCTGGTATCAGAATGCTCCCTTAATTTTTCAGCTGAAAGACTGTGGTCTTAATCAACAAGTAAAATGTAACCCCAGGCTAGGCACAGTAGTGCACACCTTTAATCCCAGTACTTGGAAAGCAGAGCGAAATGGATCTCTGGGTCTACACAGTGAATTCCAGACCAGGGCTACATAGTAAGACCCTGTCTCCCCCTACCCGCCCCCCAAAAAAGAAGTACTTCTTTTATGATTTGTGTGAAAACACATTTTTTTCCTCTTCTTTGTTCCTCTAAACTCTAGCAAACGTTACTATTCGTAATACGTTAGCACCTTGTCCTGTGTTAATGTGTTTGAGCTATTCATTCCGTAGAAGCAGTCTTTCCATCCACACCAACACCAGTGAGAAATTCATTCATTTTTTTTTTTAAGGCCCATTTGAAAAACACTTTCTCTATAAATTATTTCCTGATTGACTCTCCTAGTTCCTGTCTGAACTCACAGGCACAGGCTTTGTGCGATTCCTATGCCCTTGTCCTTGACTCTTTATTTTGTATATGTGTATGCAAGTGCTGTATCTTCTTTTACAGCGGAATTCCCATGAAGATAAACATCATGTCCAGCTTTTGTTATAGATACTAAGTTGCAAATGTTAGTGTACATAAATAAAACTAGGGAAGACTTGAATATTTCCTCTATATTTATAAGACATAAATATATTTGGAATATAATTTTGCATTTGCATATATTTTTATGTTTAAAATACTTTTAAGGAATAAATTAATATCTTTTATAAATTAGTGATAAATATAGGTCCTCAGTTTTCTCTGTTAACCATTATATTAAATCTGATATTCCCTATGTGCTTTTGCGGCTGTTTTAAACAATTAGTAGGTTTTTTGTTTGTTTGTTTGTTTATTTGTTTATTTGTTTTGTTTTTTGAGACAGGGTTTTTCTGTGTGTTGACCTGGCTGTCTTGAAACTTACTGTGTAGACCAGGCTAGCCTTGAACTAGAGATCCACCTGCCTCTGCCTCTGCCTCCTGAATTCTGAGATTAAAGGCATATGTCACCACTACTCGGCTTAGTTTTTATAAGACTTTTATTTAAATGAATGCTATCACTATTGATAACTAAAATGTGTTTGCCAAAAGAATGTATAAAGCAATATTTTAATCCCAGCAATGTGTATGTTAATTTCTAAACATACATGATATGTTTAGAAGGGTAGTGAGGCTTTGTGACTGGGAATCTCTGTGAGCAGCAAATCATCTCCTCTTTGGTTTTGGGAGACAGGATGCAGAAACAGCTTTATTACAGAACAACACTCAAGCAGAGTTTGTTCACTTACCCAACACTAAACAAGTTTATCATATTCAGCAGTATGCTGTATACAAATCATTCTAATAAAAATGTGTATTTGATTGGTGATTTAAAAAAAAAACCAAATACTTGAACTGCAAGGCAATAAAAGATTAGCTAGGAACTTATTAGGATTTTGCGTCACCAGTTGGAATCTTAGAGAAGTCAGTTTTGAGAGCAGGAGTCAAACCGCTTGTTTTATTTTGCGTAGCAAGCACATAACCTAGTGTAGTTGATGGATAAAAATACTAACAAGAGAGAAGACGTTGCTCCAAAAGTACGAGCTTTCTTTTGTCTTTGAGGAAGAGATGAAGTCAATAACTGGTACTCTTTTAACACAGGGATGTGCTTTGTGGCTACCTTTTATGTACAAATATTGGCAATATCCCAAGGCTTGGAGAGCTTGATGGTGAAATCACATCTACATTAGTTGTGCAGCAAGGAAGAACATTAAACTGCAGGTAATTATCTAACCATGATCTTTTTTATCTGTGATCGCGTTAGTTAAGCTCCTTCCCAGGAATACAGCTCAGACCTATGACTGTTTCCAGTGTGTGTGCATGGCGTCGTCTGAACGTGAATCTAGGTGATTGAGTAAATCCGAACAGAAAAGAAATGAAAGGTAGTTAGAAGTAACAAGTATGGACTATTATGTGGTTGCTGGAATTACGTTTAGTTGCTCAGTAAAACCCCACAGGGTTTGGGTTCCATTTCCTTCTCACTGAGATGATAGGGGCTTCAGGACAGAGGCTGTCATCACAAGACTGTGTTTCATTTTACTTCTTTCTGAAGTCCCACAAAATTAAATTTTCTTTGGAAGTTACACATCTGCAGGAAAGCTCAAAAATGAAGTAGAGGCAGTAACAATATGTACAATGGTTGTGTGGCTCATACTTAGGAGAAACTTTTGAGAAAGTTGAATTTGTAGATCAGGAAAAGGAAAAGCTGAAACCCAACCTGAGATGTCTTGTGCCGTGTAAGGAGACTCACAAGTTAGCAACATAATCTGCTGTTTAAAGAATGATTAGATGAGCTTCATGGAATGTTTTTAAATAAAGTTTATTTATCTGGAAGATTGAAAAAAAAAAGAGGACCTTTATGCACAGATTCTTTTGGTGATTCAGCCACAAAGGGGCTGGCCCATCCTTCCATTGGAGATTCAGGCTTTGTCTCCACATAGTATAAAAAATATGGAAGTGGTTCAGCATCAGAGAGTGCCCACTGAGAATACTCTGGAAGTTCCAGTCATCTGTCCGGTCATTGTTGACCGACATGCAAAGAGTGAGCTAACCCAGACCCAGAGAGATGCACATGGCATGTATTCACTTATAATCAGATTTTAGCCATATAGTACAGGATAACTATCCTACAACCAACAGACTGAAAGGAACAGAAACATAGACTTTGTTACTTGTTAGTGGGATACTGTGCCCTAGTGGAGCTACCATGTAGGCCCCCAGTGCAAGAGGAAGCTCTTAGCCCTCATATGACTGCTGAACTGAGGAGGGCTGATATGTAGGGTACCCCACACTGGAAGAGCAGGATAGGTAAAAGAAGGGGGAGAGGGTGGGACCCAGGAGGGGTGGAGGGAGGGAGCTGTGATGGAGATGTAAATTGAAGTAATAAATAAACAGTAAAAAAAAAAAAGTCTCTAACATGAAAAACCAGAGTGAACAGAAAAACTCAAGAGACTTTTTATCACAAAGTGAAAAAATAGCGTTCTCTACTTTAATCAAACAGAGCATGGATGAAAAAAATTCTTCGGGATTAAAATACAACAGCAGACATGAAGCTTAGTGGTTGAAATTGTCTCCCTGGAAGTAGGGCAATACCAAAGAAAAGAAACAGAACAATGAGGAAGAACTTCCCCATGAGAATAGAAATAACGAACAGAGAAATAGTAAGGAGGAAATTGTCAAGGAGTGACATCAGGGACAAATGCAAACCTCATTATGGAAGCACCGTGGGACAGAAAAGGGAGCCATCAAGCTTCCACAGAGGAGGCTCAGTGATGAGAGTGTCTTAAGACTTATCACCAGGGAATCAGAAGAAAGTGGAATATTATTTATAAGTTACAGTTTTTTATCAGCCGCAAACCAGGGCTCCTAGCACACACCTCTAATCCCAGCCCTCAGAGGCTGAGGCATGAGGGGGATGAGGTTGAGAAAAGCCTGGACTACATAACAAAAAGGCTGTCTTAAAAAAAAAAAATCACATATACCTTGAGAGTACAAAATGACATATTAGCATGCAAATTTCTCCAAAATGTATTCCCCTACACCTTTCTTCAAAAAGTGAACGAAACAACTCTACCCCATAAAAGGTAAAAATTAAACAAAGGAAGAGAAAGGCAAGGTATAGAGAAAGCAGAGTGTTCCGCTGAGACAGTATCAAAATGAAGTTGATAGTGAGGGGAACCCAGGATTTACAGCTCTATGCCATGTACAGAGCAAAACCAGAACAGATAGGAAGGAACTGCTGGGGACAGATACCCACAGGAAGATGAACTGATGCTCAGCTTTGTTTTCAGTGGAGATTAACAGCCAGAGTGTTTGAATTAATTTTGTATTAAAGATTGTAAATCTGTAGGAAAAGAGACAGATAAACAGCCAACAAATAAAAGAATAGTATACGGTAAGATAAAAGTAATTCAGAAATTGAAAGAGTTTAATCATGACAGTATTGTTTTGTTCAACTAAATGGCATTTACATTGTTATAATAGTATACATATTTGTTATTGATTAAATAAAGTGTATGATGAAAGGATAACGAAAGGAGAAATTGTGTTTAGAACTCTCGAGGGGAAAAAAGGGAGATAAGTTCTCTTATTGCAAATAGAGAAATTGATTGATAATATTTGCATTTGAAAAAATAGTACAGTATAAATGTTTCTGAGGCACAAAAATGGCAAAAAATCAGTAGTAAAGAAAGTGGCTGTCTTGTAGGAAGGCTGTGAGGTTGGGACAACTGCTTTGTTACATTTAGGAAACCAATTTATCCAGTGGAAAAATGACTCAGTTTAGTAAAGTGCTTCCTGTTTACCCATGAGGACCTGAGATCAATCCCTAGCACCCACAGCACCCATGTAAACAATTTGAACACATTGGTGCATTCTTGTAACTCTAGTGCTGCTAGGTACAGACAGAACATTTGTTCTGGCCAGCCAATCTAGCTGAATCACTAAGCTCCGTGTTCAATGGGGACACCCTTTCTCAAAAAGGAAGGTGAATACCAATTGAGAAATACACTCAGTGTAGACTTCTGACCTTCACACGTGTACACATTCATACCCACATGCATACACAGACACACATATGCACAAACACATGAATACAAATATGGACACAAAATACCAGTTCGTGTATTTGGCTCCACATGCACAATTTTGATAGAAATTAAATTCTATCAACTTATGGAAATTTTTGTACTAACATTGGCAAGGCATTGTATGGAAATATCAGTTGTGAATGTGCACTTTCAACTTTTGTTACTATTTTTTTTTTAATTCTAAAAGAAACCATTTGAGCATACGGTGCTGAGGAGTGAATATAATGGTTTAGTCATTACCAAGTAGAATTTGTATATGTACGATGTTTGGGAGCAGTATAAATCAAATCCACATCTGATCCTTATTTGAAATACATGTGAAATCTTGAAGCCTGTGTAGTAAACTGTTTAGACTTGCACATGGTATCCAAGGAAAAATAATAAGTTCTGTTCTTGCCCTTATTGTAATAATATTGTTTAAATTCTAAATAATATGATTATCTCTGAAAAGAATTAGATCAAAAGTTTCTTTCGCTTCTTACAAGATACTTGTGGGTGTGATGCTGTATGCCTGTAATGCTGGCA
Organism: Lophiomys imhausi; assembly: GCA_907164525.1. NCBI lineage: Eukaryota > Metazoa > Chordata > Mammalia > Rodentia > Muridae > Lophiomys > Lophiomys imhausi. The sequence goes on from CAJQZJ010037464.1 coordinate 2,048,503, forward strand.
TATGGGATATGGAGGCTGGAGAAGCAAAAGGTCAGGCCAGTTTTCTTTACATTAAGAATTTGATGCCTATTTTAGTGAAACAAAAAACCATGAATTTAAACATCCTTTGGCTACTGGTTTTTATTAAATAATAAACAAAAGGCCAGAGAAGGGCTATTGCCTACTTAAGATGAGTGTGAATTAATTTCTTTGGCTTCCATTTTATGTTTAGTGGGGGGCATGTTAAGCTTGAAGAAGACGTTGATCTCGGCTATGTGGAAGATGGGACACCCTGTGGCCCTCAGATGATGTGCTTGGAACGCAGGTGTCTTCCTGTGGCTTCCTTCAACTTCAGCACTTGCTCAAGCAGTAAAACAGGCACTGTTTGTTCAGGAAATGGAGTAAGTGTCAGAACCTCACTCTGGAGAACCACCCATTTCTCCTATATTACATAAGTAGATGGAAGCCTGTAACATTTCCTTAATTACGGACAATGCGATTATTCATGTTTCTGGTTAGCATGTGAAAACTAACTTGATCAAAGCTACTTGAATGTTTTTGTTGTATAATTGAGAAAGTCTGAGAATAAGAAGACTAGTAATTTTCCCTTCCTTCTTCCTTTCTTATGCTAATAGGATGCCATACAGTATAATGGCAGGTTTTCTGTGTGTGATTTAGGAAATGGATTTTAGCAATCTACACTGGAATTTTTTTTTAAGTTGGAATGAAAAAAGAAAAGTGAGTCACTCTTTATTTATTTAAATATATAGGCAAATATAGTATTTAACTACTTAGATCATCTGGGTACAGATGAGTCAACACTAACTGTAAATAACTGTTGTCACCACACTAGAGATGACAGCTGAGGCTAAAGCTTGCAAGGAACAAAATCATCAGGGGAAGTGGTGTTCATGGATGAGCAGAAAAAGTGGCATTTTAGACATTCTCATTCTGTTTGTTTTTTCAGAATTGTGCATTGGATAGCATAGGTCTTCTTTCGGTTAAAGCTTAAACACTGGTCCTCCATGAATGAACCCTCCTCAGTATATCCAGTTTTCTCTTTTTCATCAGGAAACTTCCTACTAGAAGTTGTTTTGATTTTTTTCCCCCTTCGGTTAGCATGTTCTGTGATTCTTCCTGACATTACAGAATCTTTGACTGAACTTGTTGAATTATCCCGTTGAGGCAAAGGATCTTGTTTTGGAATTTGAAGCTTTCAATCCTGGTCATTCCATATTATGGATATCAAATGTCCTTGAGATCTATGCCAAGAATTCACTTTAGAAAGTAACCAGTTGTCACTATTTGCCAAAGAACAGGAAATATTATGGCACATGAGAAGGAGAACACGCAGTTATGTAGCTATGCTCCTGTATTGTAAGAAGAATTGTTTTATCTTCTTCCTGTAGTCACTGGAAGGATTTAGGGGAAATAGTTTTGTGGGGCCAAAGAAATGAAAAATGAAATCCCCCCCCTTTTTAAATCATCCTTCTAAATGAATTTTAAATGCATGCTAAAACAAAATATGGTTTTATCTAATAATGTTTAATTTAATGGATTGATCAGAGTAAGACAGAGCCAGGCGTGGTAGCATACACCTTTAATCCAAGGAGGCAGAGGCAGGCAGATCTCTGTGAGTTCAAGGCCAGCCTGGTCTACAGAGTGAATTCCAGCCCAGCCAGAGCTGTTACACAGAGAAACCTTGTCTTGAGAAACCTAAAAAATAAAAAAATTAAAAAGTAAGATAATATAAGATTATGTATAGCATAAAAATTATTTACAATAGTCATGTGTAATACAGAGATGTTATCCTATAAAATAAAAAATGTTTTATGATATATGTATATGATGTATGTGAGTGTGTGTGCATATACCTGTGAGTGCACATACATGCCATGGTATCTGTGGAGGTCAGATAACATCTTGGAGGAGTCAGTTCTCTCCTTTGTGATACATGGATTTCTGGGATTGAGCTAAGGTTATGAGGCTTATGTGGCAAGTGTTGTCAGCACTGAGCCATTTTGCCCGTCCTCTACCTGATTCTAAACTACAGTAATTCAACTCTATATATGCAAAAAGTTAAAATCAGGGTTAAGGTATTCTTTATTCACTATACATCATGTAGGCATGTAGGCTTGCTTGGGTGGGTGTACATCCCAGCTCTGCTTCCTACAAGCTGAGTAACTTTGTTCAGATTATATATAGCCTCTCTGTGGCCGGGTTTCTTTTTCTGTCAAATGAGGGTCATAATAGTGTCTTCATTATAGGACTGCTGTGAGGAATAAGTGAATTAATATTTGTAAAGCACTTAGCCCAGGGCCTGGGGCATGTGAGTGTTCACCGCGTTACTAACACGGGTCTCTCTGTGCACCCGTCTCCCTGGTTGTTAACTGTTTTTCTAACACAAGCACTGTGATACCATATAGAAACTGACACTTAGAGAGGCCAGGACCTGGTTACATCCCCTTAAGAAGACAACCGTGAAATGGAGCCTTTAGTCCAGACCCATTCCTTCCTGTGTGGATGGTGGTCTGTAGCTCCTAGTGGAGCTGTTTTAAGGTTATATTTAGGCGTACATGTGTATTGTCTTCTGGAAAATGACAAGATAAGACAGAAGCACAGTGACAACGTGCCTCAGGATGGATTTCTGAAACCTTGCAACTCTGTCCAAGTCCCTACTCCATCAGTTTTAATCTTAGCCTTAGGAGTAGATTCTGCTCTGTCCATGGATCAGTGGGAAGAGGTTTGCAGTCTCTTTTGTGTGAACTTTTCCTTCTCTTTTGTTTGCAGAATTAGGATTGCATCCACGGTGTTTTGTATGCTAGGCAAGCATTTTGTCACTGAGCTTTCTATTCCTACCCCTTTGAACTCATCTTTATCTTAGTCTACTTCCAAAAAGTTAATAGCATTTTAATATAAATACCCTTTCTTTGAAAACAAAAATTCCTTTATATTGGATAATCAACATATATTTCTATTTAGTCTATAATCTCTTTTGTATCATGTAATAAAAGTTAAAACAACAATTTCACTGATTTGTTTTTCAGAATAGATTAATTTCTCTTTTAAAGTTTGTTGCTTCCTGTTGGCCAATTGTTAGACTCTAGAAAATACTTTTTAAAGTATTGAAGTTGAAACTAAAGGGACTAGTGTTAAAACCGCACAAATACTGTTTCCATATCATCAAATGCTATGCAAAACAGCTATGAGTCAGTGTGTATGTTTCGCTATAATGGAGAACTGATGTTTCTGCTGGCCCACCTTTGGATTTTAGGTTTGCAGTAATGAGCTCAAGTGTGTGTGCAGCAGGCACTGGACAGGGGCGGACTGTAGCGCTCACTTTCCTCACAATGATGATGCAAAGGCTGGCATCACCCTGTCTGGCAATGGTAGGTGTCTAACCTGGATATTTATCATATTTATATACAACAGAAGAGAGATTTTTCTCTATGGACATTTGTATATATTTTTTTTTAAAAAATCATAACTCACAAGTAAACAGAATGACCAGAGTATACCTTATAAAACCAATCATTTTCATTAAGTTGTCAAGATGTGTCATACTGAGTATATATACTCCAGCCTACTGACTTTGTCTTATTCTGTCCTACTTCAAAACATTTTCAGCTCTTGTAATAACCTGAGGCTGTTAAGAAACCACAGCATAGCCGGGCGGTGGTGGCGCACGCCTTTAATCCCAGCACTTGGGAGGCAGAGGCAGGCGGATCTTTGTGAGTTCGAGGCCAGCCTGGTCTACAAAGCGAGTCCAGGACAGCCAGGGCTACACAGAGAAACCTTGTCTCAAAAAACCAAAAAAAAAAAAAGAAACCACAGCATTTTAAATTAATTTTTTTGACAGTTTCATACATAAATAAAATTCGTTGTGGTCACACTTGTCCTTCCCACCCTCTATTACCTTCCTCTCACTCCCAGCAACCCGTCCTTGTTCCCACCAAGTACTCAACCCACTTTTGTGCCCTTTTTCATTGTGTTTTTATTTTCTAACATTTCTTTTAAATTAAGAAAATACAGCAGTGTTTCAAATGTTAAGAAGACTTGTTGCTTTTGCAGAGGACCCAGGTTCAGTTCCCAGGAGACACATAATGAATTACAACTCTCCATTAACTCCAGTTCCAGGGGATCTGGTACTCTCTCCTTACCTCATCTGGCACCAGACCAAACACTCATATACATAAAATAAAATAATTAAACAGTAAAGTATTCAATTTAAATGGATAATTACACGTTTGAATTGAATAAATAAGAAAAAATGAGTTGATTTTTAAGTTTTTAAAAATATGGTTTGTTAAAGGGCCTCATTTCTTTTGTCAAAACTTTGAGAAGCATGGAAGCAATATCCTTGGCCAAGGTGATAAGGATTGAGGACATGGGTCAGACATGGAACGAAGGGCGGTTCTAAAATCACCATTGGCCTAAGAATAGAAGAGAAATTAAGTGCAGGCAGTTAAAGAGATCACACTTTTCAGATAAAGTTTTCCTGTAAACAATTATACCATTTCATTCTTATGGCTTGTTTTACAAGGAATGATTGTTAGATTCTAGAAAATAATTTTTAAAGTATTGGAGTGGAAGATAAAGTAATTAGCATTTAAACAGCACAAATACTGTTTCAGTATCATCAAATCTTATATATAATAACTATAAGTCAGTGTGTACTTGCTTCCCTGTAGCGGAGAACTGACATTTCTACTGGCTCAGTTCTGCTCAGTTCCCAGCGCCCACCCACCTCCCAAGGCTAAGAACAAACAAATGTACTTCTCTAAATTATTTATACAGGTTTAAACATTCACTAATATGACTTTATTAAAGTCTCAGAATGATTAGATATTTGATGTCCTCTGGCAACAATGGTGAATGCCAATGTAGCACTTGCTCCTGAGGTCAGTGTGAATAAGTGAGTGTTTATAGTACCTGGATCTCGGTGGCTTTTCTTTCCTTTCTTTTAAAAAAAATGTGTTAGTTATTTGTTTGTTTCTTTGTTTATCCTTTCATATATTATGTCCTGACCTCAATTTCACCTCCTTCCTTTCCTGCCACTCCCTCCTCACCTCCCCTCTCCTCCTGCCCCACAATCTACTCCTCCATTTCTGTTCAGAAAAGAGCAGGCCTCCCAGGGACATCAAACAAACATGGCATATCAAGTTGCAGTAAGACTAGATACCTACCGTCATATTAAGGCTGGAAGAGGCAACCCAGTAAGAAGAAAGGGTCCCAAAAGCAAGCAAAAGAATCAGAAGCAGCCCCTGCTCCCACTGTTAGGAGTCCCACAAGAACACCAAGCTACACAACTGTAACACATGTGCAGAGGATCTAGGTCAGGCCTGTGCAGGCTCCCTGGTCAGTTCAGACTCTGTGAGCCAGTAAGAGCCCAAATTAGTTGATTCTGTAGGGTTTCTTGACCTCTCTGGCTCCTTCAATCCTTTCCTCCTCCTCTTCCACGGGATTCGGGAACTCTAATCTTTGGCTGTGGATCTCAGCATCTGTTTCCATCAATTGCTGAATGGAGCCTCTCTACTGGCAATTGGGCCAATCTATGAGTATAGCAGAATACAGAAAATCATTAGGCATCATTTTATTGACTTTTCTTTTTTCCTTCCTTCCTTCCTTCCTTCCTTCCTTCCTTCCTTCCTTCCTTCTTCCCTCCCTCCCTCCCTCCCTCCTTCCTTCTTTCTTCCTTCCTTCCTTTCTTTCTTTTTTATATTCATTTTTATTTTATTTTAATTTTTTGCCAGTCATATTTGGGTCTATTTTAGGTCTCGGGGCTATCTAGCCTGTGGGTCCTGACTCTCCAGGCAGAGTCAAGGGTAGGTTCCCTCTTATGGCATAGGTCTCAAGCTATACCAGTCAATTTCTGCACCACCATTACTCTGGTACATCTTTCAGGCAAGACAGATTGTAGGCCAAAGGTTTTGTGGCTTGGTTGGTATCCCAGTCCCTCCAATGAAATTCTTTCCTGGTTACAGGAGATGTCTAGTTCAGGCTCTATATACCCCTTTACTAGATGTCTTAAGGTCACCCTCATTTTGCCTAGGGTCACTCTCACAGATTCCTGAAAGTTTGGATTGCCCTAGGTTTCTACCCCGCTACAAAATGTCCCCCAATTCTAGTTGTTTCTCCCAGAACTTTCTCTCTCTCTCCTTCCCCCCACCTGATCCCTCCTTTTCACATCCCCACCTATCCCCAGTCCACCTGCAATACCTATTCTGCTTCCCCTTCTCAGGGAGCTTGATGCCTCCTCTCTTGAGCCCCTCTTGTAGCCTCTCTGGGTCTATGGATTGTAGCATGATTATCCTTTACCTTACAGCTAATATCCACTTAAAAGTGTGTACATACTCCGTCTTTCTGAGTCTAGGTAATCTCATTCAGAATGATTTTTTTCCATATGAAATTGAGTATTATTCTTACATGGTCTGTAAGGAATTATGTTGGACTCTTGATGGGGATTACATTGAATCTTTGTTAAGATGACCCTTTTTACTATTTTACTACCAATCCATGAGCATGGGAGATCTTTCTGTCTTCTGATATCATCTTCGATTTTTTTCTTTGAAGACTTGAGGTTCTTGTCATACAGGTCTTTCACTTTCTTGGTTAGAGTCACACCAAGATATTTTATATCATTTGTGACTACAGTGAAAGGTGTTGTTTCCTTGATTTCTTTCTAAGCACATTTATCGTTTGTATATAGGGGGCGGCCTACTGAATTTTTTTTTTTTTTTTTTAGTTAGCTAATTTTGTATGCAGACACTTTGCTGAAGGTGTTTATCAGGTGTAGGAGTTCCCTGGTAGAATTTTGAGGTCTATTACGTATACTGTCATGTCATCTGCAAATAGAGATACTTTGACTTCTTCCTTCCAATTTGTATCCTCTTTTTCTCTTTCAGTTATCTTATTGCTCTAGATAGAACTTCAAGTACTATGTTGAATAGATATAGAGAGAGTGGAAAGTCTTGTCTTGTTACTGGTTTTAGTGGAATTAGTTTGAGTTCCTCTCCATTTAATTTGATGTTGGCAATAGGTGTGCTGAAAACTGCCTTTATTATGTTTAGGTTTGCCCCTAGTTTGGATACGGGTTTGTCTATCTTGTTGGTTTTCTCAAAGAACCAACTCATCATTTTATTGGTTCTCTTTGTTTCTAATTTATTGTTTTCAGCCCTGAGCTTCATTATTTCCTGTGTCTGCTGCTCTTGGGTGTGTTTGCTTCTTTTTGTTCTAGAGCTTTCAGGTGAGCTGTTAAGTTGCTCATATGAGATCTCTCTAATTTCTTTATGAAGGCATATAGTGATAGGAACTTTCCTCTTAGCACTGCTTTCACTGTATACCATAAGTGTGGTTATATTGTGCATTCATTTTCATTGAATTCTAGGAAGCCTTTAATTTCCTTCTTTCTTTCTTCCTTTACCCAGTGGTCATTCCATAGAGAGTTGTTCAGATTCCATTGGTTTGTAGGTTTTCTGTTGTTTCTGTTGTTGAAATCCACCTTTAATCCATGGTGATCTGATAAGATACAGGGGGGTATTTTAATTTTGTTGTATTTGTTGAGACTTCCTTTGTGACCAAATGCATGGGCAATTTTGTAGAAAGTTCCATGAGGTCCTGAGAAGAGGGTATATTCTTTTGTGTTTGGGTGAAATGTTCTATAGAAATCTGTTAGGTCCATTTGGTCCATAATGTCTGCTTGGTTCATTATTTCTCTATTTAGTTTGTGTGGATGATCTGTCCATTGGTGAGAATGGGGTATTGAAGGCCCCCACTATTAATGCATGGGGTTCGATATGTGATTTAAGCTTTAATGTGGGTGCTCTTACGTTTTGGGCAGAGGTGTTTAGAATTGAGACATCATCCTGGTGGATTTTTCCTTTGAGTATAAAGTGTCCTTCTCCATCTCTTTTGATTAATTTTGGTGGATAGTCTACTTTTTTAGATAGGCTTCTAATGGGGTAGCCATTCTAATGGCTTCTTGGCTAAAACCAGCTTGCTTTTTGGGTTCATTTGTTTAAAAAATCTTTTTCCAACCCTTTACTGTGAGATAATAGCTATCTTTTTTTTGTTGTTGTTGAGGTGTGTTTCTTGTATGCAATAGAAGGATGGATCCTGTTTTCTCATCCATTCTGTTAGCTTCTTTTTATTGGAGAATTTTGTCCATTGATATTGTGAGATATTAATGAGCAATAATTGTTAATTCCTGTTATTTTGTTATTGTTGTTGTTGTTGTTGGTGGTGGTGGTGGTGGTGTGTGTGTGTGTGTGTGTGTGTGTGTGCTTGCTTGCACTTCTCTTTTGGTTTTCTTGGTGTAAATTTATTTATTTTCTGTGTTTTCATAGATGTAGTTAGCCTCCTTTGCATGAAGATTTCCTTCTAGTATCTTCTGCAGGGCTGGATTGTGGATAGATTATGTTTAAATTTGACTTTGCCATGGAATATCTTGTTTTCCCAGTTATAGTAATTAAAAGTTTTGCTGAGTATAGTAGTCTGGGTGGCTTCTGTGATTTCTTAGGGTCTGCAAGACATCTGTGCAGGTCCTTCTGACTTTTAGAGTCTCAGTTGAGAAGTCAGGTGTAATTCTAATAGGTCTTCCTTTATATGTTAGTTAGCCTTTTTCTCTTGCAGATTTTAATATTCTTTGTTTTGTGTATTTAGTGTTTTGATTATTATGTAGTGGGGGAAATTTCATTTATGGTCTGATCTATTTTGATCTATTTGGTATTCTGTATGCTTTTTGTATCTTTTTTTTTGGTTTTTCGAGACAGGGTTTCTCTGAATATCTCTGGCTGTCCTGGACTCGCTTTGTAGACCAGGCTGGCCTCGAACTCACAAAGATCCACCTGCCTCTGCCTAACAAGTGCTGGGATTAAAGGTGTGCGCCACCACCGCCCGGCTGCTTTTTGTATCTTTATAGGCATCTCCCTCTTTAGGTTAGAGGAATTTCTTCTGATTTTGTTAAAAATATTTTCTGGGTCTTTGAGATGGGATTCTTCTTCTTCTATTCCTATTATTCTTAGGTTTTGTCTTTTCATAGTGTCCCAGATTTCCAGGATGTTTTGTTTCAGAAATTGTTTATATATACATTTTTTACTGATGTATGAATTTCTAATATATCTTCTATGCCTGATATTCTCTCTTGCATCTCTTGTATTCTGTTGGTGATGCTTGTGTCTGTAGGTCCTATTCACATGCCTATATTTTCCATTTCTAAGAGTTCCTCAGTTTGTGTTTTCTTTATTGGTTCTATTTCCATTTTCAGGTCTTCAACAGTTTTATTTATTTCCTTCACCTCACTGTTTTTCTTGACCTTTTTTTTTTAAAGGATTTATTCATTTCTTCTTTAAGGATCTCTATCATCTTATAAAATTGGTTTTTAAGATTATTTTCTTGTGCTTCACTTGAGATGGAATATCCAGGACTTGCTTTAGTGGGATAGCTAGGCTCTGGTTGTACCATATTGCCCTAGCTGTTGTTAATTCTGTTCTTATGCTGGCTTGTAGGCATCTTTGTTTGGGATGATTATATGTTTAGGTGCTGATTTCTGAGTTTACCATTGTTGGATTCCCTGCCTCCCCCTTGGTTTCTGCTTCTTCTCTGGTCTTCTGGCATGAGTTGCTTGTGGTTCTTCTGACCAGTGAATCCTCAGGTACTATAGGGCGTTTCTTCAGGGTTTTGGCAACCTGTGTGACCTCTCGGGTTTTGGGTGCTGGTATTGCCCTTGGGGTCCTGGAGTTCTGGGAACTGGCACGGCTTCTGGGTTCCAGGTACTGGCATGGCCTCTGCTATAGCAGGGTCTTCTAAAGTTCTAGGTTCCAAGGTAGCCTCTGGTGTTCCTGTTATCCATGTGGCCTCTGGAGTTCTGAGACTGGCATGGCCTCCAGGAGAGCAGGAGTTGAGGGCCTGACTATGAAGCCTAGAGGAGTGGGTGCTGTTGGGGTCAGCTGGGAGGACTCTAAGGAGTGTTAGAAAGAGGTGGGCAGCATCTTATGGGGGAGGATGTGTTTCTGATAGAGCAGACCTCCAAGGCTTTTAAAAAGACATTACTTAGAAGTAGTTACACTACTTTATTAACCGCTATTTAAATTCCTGGAAGAACAGGAAGGGTTGGCAGACATGCTAAGTCTTTTACAAAACAGATAATATTGTTAGCATGATAATTACAGATCTACAGAACATTCAGAAAATTCATGAAAGAATTCCACATCACTGATTTTCCTTCTTGTTTTCCCTTCTAGGTGTTGCTGGCACTAATATCATAATTGGAATAATTGCTGGCACCATTTTAGTGCTGGCCCTCATATTAGGAATAACTGCCTGGGGTTATAAGTAAGTCAAATGTCTCATTATTATTACTATAAAAATTTACCTTAAATATTTTGAGTAAGGGCTGGAAAGGCGGCTCAGTGGGTAAAAAATTCCAACTGTTCTTGTAGAGAACCCAGCTTTAGTTTTCATTACCAGTGTTGGGTGGCTCATAAACCCATATAGTTCCAGTTCCAGGGGATCTGACACCATCTTCTAGCCTCCTTGAATACCTGCACTCTTGTGCATGCATGCACACACACACAAACACACACACACACACACAGAGAGAGAGGAGGAGAGGAGAGAAAATTTAGAAATGTTTAAAGTATAGTTATAAAATATTTTGATTGAATGTTAGCTGGAAAGTTGTGTATCATTACCTTTGTATTTGCACTGAAAATCAGTCAGGTCCAACAGTCAGTGGATTACCCACCCTTGGAATAGTTAGAGACAGTGATAAATGATCTCATTTTAGATTTTCAAACCGCTCTTTTCCTGTTCTGAGAGTGTTGAATGTTGTTTTAAGATCATTGAAGCGACTCAGTTGTGAGCAAATGCTTGTTGCATCCATGTATCACATTAATGGCAAAGCCTCTTTGTCCTAATAGCCATTAGTATATATGAGTTTCTTCCTGTGAGGTACTGACTCTTGTGAGATTCAATTTTTAAAATTTAGTTTCATCTGCAAATTCCAGACACTTAATTCCTTCTTAAACTTCAAAGCTCAGCATAGAATTTTTTTTTAATTTTTAAAAGTTGAGAGTCGTAGTCTTTTTGAATATTTAGTAGCCTTAGACATTTGCTAAGTATTTATATATTTAATATTTCAAATTTCCCTTTTGAAGACTTACAATGTAAATTTTTCTTTAGTAGTCTAGTAACTATTTCGTGTTATGGCTTAAATGTAGTGTAAGCCTTTAATTCTTAGGATAGATTTCCACTGCTGAGGAAACAGCTTAAGAAAGGAAAGGTTCCTGTGGTTTATGTTTGAGTGGCTCCACCCACTGTCACTTGACCCCATTGCTTTGAGGTTGTGCCAAGGCGAGGTGGAAAACTATGGTGAGGACAATGTGGTGAAGGAAAGCTTCTCACCAAAGAAAGAGCTCACCACTATATTAAGCCCTTTGCCCAAAAAAATTACTGAGCTATGAATCTAGAAATGGATCAATACGTTGATGAGGTCAGAAATCCCATAATCTGATTATCTTCCAAATACCCTAAGTTTAAGCAATGCTTCACGAGGACCAGGCATTCAGCACACAAGCTTTTGGGGCCGTTCAGATTACAGTTCTGCTCAATGTTTCAACTTAACATTATATTTTACTGGCAATGTCAGTGCCCCAGTCCTGGGGTTTTCCATCTGAAAGACCTGCACTGTGGTTGTAAACCTTATTTCCTACCATAGTCCATCATGCATCAAATGGAGAACACCAAATTGGGAATTAAAACAGTTTAGATTTGGGACCAGAGAGGTGGCTCAGCAAATAAGAATACATACTGTTCTTACGGAGTTCAGTTCCCAGGACCCACATCAGGTGACTCAAAACCACTTGTATCTCCAGCTTTAGGGGATATGACAACCTCTTCTGGCTTCTTCAAGCTTCTGCACTCATATACACATACTCACAACACACACACACACACACAGACACATGCACACACAATTAAAGATGCATAAATCTTTAGTGTGACTTTACACTTAGAATTACTTTGTACCTTTTGTAAACTCATCCTTCCTCTGTGGGTTGTTTTATGTCAAACACTCTCACAGTGACTGCTGCGCAGTGAGTGGTGATTGTCATCTACTGACACCACTTGAATCAAAGGAGATACCTTTAAATGTATACAGGTTGAAGGAAATAATAATATTTATAATTGATTAATAAGATTATTAGGGCCACAGAGTTATCCCTTAGCCCACTTATGAATAATCACACAGACACCTGATGGATTTTAACAAGCCTTGGTCTGGATTGTACAATCTTAGCCCACCTAAGCCAGCTTTTAATTCTATTCCCCAAATAATACCCCAATGCATCCATAGTCCCCTTGGGCTGTTATTCCCCACGCTATGCCGATGATCTAGGCCACATGGGATGATGTTCTTCCATCTAACCCATGGCATGTCTTCTCCTTTTATCCATCTGGCTTCTTCCTGTAATCCTTTTTTGTCCCAAAAGCCCGTAAACCTTTTCCCCCACTTAGCTCTCTTCTACCTAATCCACTCTATTCACCCAATCAACTTAAATTAGAGCAGGTTTACACAACAAAGACAGGTATATATGATGCTGTACTCGTCGGGGGTGGCAGTTAGATATTGGGGGCCAGTAAGTAGCAATAGGATACCAAACAGCTATCAGATCACCCTAGCATATATACACCAATTGTTTGTAAAATTAAAATCCTGCAAGTGTTTTGCTGAAAAGGGAGAGCAATTACTTTACTGCTTGTACGCTGCCATCATTAAAATTTAGGAAGTCATTTGTGGGCGGGTATATTAACAAAACCACAAACAGCATAGTAAAGTAGCATGGCTCTTGTACATGGGATAGCCTAGAAAAGTAGCTCACAGCATCAGGCGAGGCTTTGCCCTGATTAAATCACTGGCTAGCTCTAGGTGGTTGTAACAGCTGCCCAGTATGTTTGAGCATCTTGTACATTTCCATTTGTGAAGTATGATTTAGGCACTTACAAACTTGCGTGTCCAAAGCCTTCTTCATGCCACGAACAAATGAACTATGTCCTAGAATTATATTCTTTTCTCAACTTCTCTGATGTAGGACATATATGCTAATGCCTATCACAAGCATTGCTGTTTTATTATAGTTCAATAATTTTACTTGGCTACATGAAAAGTATTCTAGAATATATGAGTTTCTATCATTTATTGATATAGGTGAATATTTCCTTGTATAATCCTGGAAAATAGTACTGTTCAGAAAACATGAAACCAAAACATACCTATTGGTAATGAAATTACATTTGTCTGTAGAAATTACCTATTTTCTTTGATTGGGGTTATATTTTTTTTCTTTTTAGCATTTCTAAATTTATATACTTTACATATTGATTAAGAAAAAAGATCTGGTTTATATTGTAGTATTCTTCTTAGACATAATTTGAACCTAAGATCAAAATAATTTAAAAATTATTCAGAATATGTTTATTTGTGGTTTTTGTTTGTTTGCTTTTAAGACAGGGTCATACTCTGTAGTCCTGGCTGGCTTCCAACTCACTTTATAGGCCAGTTTGACCTTGAAACTCACAAAAATCCACCTGCTTCTGCCTCCTAAATGCTGAGATTAAAGGCATGCACCATCATACCTAGCTCAGAAAATATCTAGAAATAGATTAAGAATTTAGAAATTTTAATGGAGGAATTAAGCTATGAAAATAATTTTCTTTGTATTCTGTTTAAAATTAAAAATAGATTTTAGACTTTGCAAGCCATTTTCATGTTAATTCTTTCAATAAAACATTCTACCCTTTCTCCAAGCCTCAGGGTGGGGGATAGGAAGCAAACAGTACTTACTTGGAGCTCTGTGGCTCAAGTCCCAGAATGAGATTAAAAAGTAAAACACACTTCATAAAAAGATGCCAGGCTTGTGTTTCCCATATCTGATATCTAACAGAATGAAAAAGAATATCAGATAGTCACCTTTACCTTGTGTACCTGTTGTGACATTACAGTGCTAATGGAATGGACGGACTGGAAGGTGAAGGTGCCTATATAGAAGCATTATGCTTGATTGTCAAGGATGGAATGCCAGAGACACTCGGCCACTTGACTTTCTAATATGCCTTCAAAATATTAATATTTTAACGTCAAGATAGAAAGTCAGTGTCTTTTGAAAAAAAAAATGACTGCATGTTTCCGAACAAATTTTTGTTTAAGATTAGTTTATTATGAAAGTCACACAAGTGTATTTTAACTCATGGTGAAATCAAAACCATAAATTAAACTTGATCAAAAGCATCCAGTGTAAAGCTTGAGTAAGAAGTTACTAATACCTATGAAGGACCAGCTTTATTTTAATGCATATTTATCGACCATACGTATATGTTCTCTTACTTGGACTTATTACAAAAAGCTGAAGTTGCTGTAATTAGATGTTTGTATTTCAGTAGGAGTTAAGACTTATTTCTATGAAGTGTAGTGAATTTGTGTGAATAATTGGATTAATTTTACCATTTAAATCAGCATTCATTCATCTATATCTATTAATCAATCTATCATCTACCATCTGTCTCTCTCTCTCTCTCTCTCTCTCTCCATATCCAAGGCTGGAGAGGTGACTTAATGCGTAAGAGCATTAGGCCCATTTTTAGTTCTTTTTTTTTTTTTTTTTTTTTTTGGTTTTTCTGTGTAGCCATGGCTGTCCTGGACTTACTTTGTAGATCAGGCTGGCCTTGAACTCACAGAGATTCGCCTGCCTCTACGTCCCGAGTGCTGCGATTAAAGGCACGCCAAGCCCATTTTTAGTTCTTAATTTCAGGGGATCTGACAGCCTTCTGGCCTCTGTGGGCACTGCACGCATATGGTATACAGGCATACATTACAGACAAAACACCCATATACATAAAGTTAAAATAGATGAATATAATTTCAAAAATAATAAGATTAGCTCTAGATCATTATGAAGTATTTGGTACAATAAAACTCATACTGAGAAAATAATTGCTATTTAATAATTACAATTTATTTAATGACTTAATAACTTTATTAACTTATTTACAAGTTATTTGATAATTAACTTGTACTTTAAAAATGGGGAATTAGGCTGGAGAGATGGCTTAGTGGTTAAGAGTGCTTGCTCTTCTTGCAGAACGCCCAGGTTTGGTTTCCAGCACCTACATGGTGGATCGCAGCCATCTGTACCTCCAGTTCTGGGGAATTAAGTAATATCTGTTGGCCTCCAAGACCACTAGGCACACACATAGTATAGATACATACATGTAGGCAAAACACAAATACATATAAAATAAAAATAATAGGTAAACATTTAAAGTAAATAATAAATTAAAATGGGTAATTGTTTGACAATGTTGTCACTAATCCTTTTGTGTCACCTCTCCTTAGGATGAAGTGAAGTTTGTGTAGGTTCCTCATTTTAATTTTACAATTCAAATTGCTTTAGGGAAGATGGTTCAGTGACTGCTGGGGTTTTGTGTTTAATGCTCTGTTCATAAGCTTCTATAGGTAACTAATGCTTTGTTTTTTCCTTTCTTCTGTCTGTGAACAGAAACTATCGAGAACAGAGGTATGTGATGACAGTGATCTGAATACATGACTGAAAGGTTTAACCCTTTGTATCACTGTTGGAATTCATACATGCAGTTTCAAGTGGGTTTTTGTGTTTTACATAATAATGGCCTTGACCTTTTATGATTTTGAAATAATAATTATAGTTGTTATTTTTAGTAGCAATGTGTATATAGAAATAGATTTTCTCACCAAAAACAAATTTCCTTTATGTTAAGTTGTCATGTTTGTTTACATTGGTTTATTGGCTTTCCTTCATGTTTATAATACTCTTATTACCTAATACTCTCTAGGGAATTTATTTTTATTACTGTTGTTTTAGTAATAACTTTTATAAGTTACAAGGTTTATCATTTGTTGCTACCAAAGGGATGTTTTGCACTTGTGGACAAGTTTTCTTTATGCAAGAAAGTATTTTTGTATTATTTGCTAATCATAAAATAGCTAAAGAGAGAATTTGCACAGTTAGATCTCTGAGCTATTATGCCTCCTGTGCTGTTAGTAAGTAAAATCCATAAAGTCAAACACCTATTTAGCATAAGCTTATTATCTCCATTTAGCAAGCAGTATAAAAAAGACAGCACTCATGATGTTAGTAAGAATTTCTGATTTTGTCTAAATTGACACAGTGTTGGGATAGACATTTCACTTCTCACATTTTAAAAAGTAACTCTACTTGGTATTGGTACCAAAACTAAACTGTTATCTTGGAAACTAAATAAATCCATGCCAAGCATTACACATCATATACTGTTTAGTTATGGGTTCAGAGTATTTGCTCAGATCCCTGCTTAATTTTTCCTCTGCCCCATTGAGTGCCTGTGGCAGTTTAGGAATAGATACTGATAAGTGTAGTGAGATCTTCTCAGACCCTGTCTATGATTGATGGAAAACAATGATGTCCTGTAATAGTTCTCAATCGTGTAGTAGTTTTCAAACTAGAGAGCAACAAAGGATGGATGTTAGATAGAGAAGGTATACATTGAAGCATCTTTATGGTTCTTTTTGACAATATACATTAATGAATGTATATTGAATAGAAGGAAAATAGTTGGGCTGATAGACAAAGCATGCATCAGAACATTTTCAGTCTTATAAAATTATCCGTAGACCTTCAAATAAAGACCCATCTAGTTCCAAAGATGCCAGGAAATAATGTCAAGAATTTTGATGTTACTTTTACCTTTAAATTAGAATTGTCTTTGGGGTTATATGGTGGGAAAGCCTACTGAAAAGAAATTAGTAGTTAGTCTATTATTGTGTGATATAGGAAAATGGATAACTTCTCTCCACCGTGACATCAGAGTTCTTTGTGGTCCTTAAAGGACCCTGTGTTATCACATGAGAGGCCAGCTGCAGTCATCAACCAGCTTGATGTCCATTAACTCCTTTTGGCTGATAAAGCCTGAGGTTTTGCTTTGGCCTTTAGTTCTTCAAGCAATATTAAATATATGGGCATTTGCCAGGTGACTCTTGACATAGAAATGGCTCAGAAATGCCAAATTGGGCTAATGTTCAGACTTTTGGAGAAGACAGGCTTTTTATTCTACAGATGAGTAAGTTAACAAACTTCTTGCTGAATAAAAACAATAGAAGCCCCATCTTTGGATTTACTGGAGCTATACCCCCCACACTCATACAACAGTACTTTACACCTTCTGATGGCATCTTGGAAATGCTAGGAACCATGGAGCCACAGTGAAGCCTTAGAAGTTGAGTCACTGCAAAGATGGCTACTTATCTTTTTCTTTAAAACCTCCAGGAAAGAAAACTTGTACCTTTTCTCCCCAGTCAATTGTATTGTTTCTTGAGGAATAATTGCATAGAGCCTGATAGCTGTTTGGAGCAAGAACTGTAAATTTTAGTTTTCAGTCAGGTTTGTAAATACAAATAGGATAAGGAACATTTGCTGAACTTAAATTTATAAAATATCCACATTTAGTTGAAATACTTTCCCTTTGTTTGAAATAACCACAGATCACTGTGATCATGAGGAACATGATAATTAGACCCCATCTTTCTGCTCTGTGGTTTCACCTTAAACAGAATTTCTTCCCCTACCTCCTTTATCTCTCATCCATTTTATCCATTTTGTTTTCTGTTCATGGACTCCACACCTTTTCTTTCCCAAATCTTTTTTGGTTTCATTCTTTCTTTTTTTATGGCTTTTTTCATATTTCAGTGATATTCATGCATTTTTCAACATGACTTAGTATACCTCGCATAATATTTCTTAAAATAAGAGAGTAACAATTTTTTTTTTTTTTTTTTTTTGGTTTTTCGAGACAGGGTTTCTCTGTTTAACAGCTCTGGCTGTCCTGGACTCGCTTTGTAGACCAGGCTGGCCTCGAACTCACAAAGATTCGCCTGCCTCTGCCTCCCAAGTGCTGGGATTAAAGGCGTGCGCCACCACCGCCCGGCTGAGAGTAACAATTTTTGTCAGAGACAGCCCAGACACTGACCAGGGACTGGAGAAATGTCTCCTTCGCATTGAGGTTATGACCTGGATACCTTTCCCCCTGATTTCTGATTTTGAGTATGCCTTTGGATTGCTGAGAGAGATACCACTTCTGAATAGATACTTTTAAGGAA
The DNA here is from genome assembly GCA_907164525.1 of Lophiomys imhausi. Lineage (NCBI taxonomy): Eukaryota > Metazoa > Chordata > Mammalia > Rodentia > Muridae > Lophiomys > Lophiomys imhausi. The sequence continues at coordinate 2,066,648 of CAJQZJ010037464.1, forward strand.
AGTCAAATTTCGCTCATAACCTGAGCAACCATTTATCTAAAGGCTTTGGGATTAGTGCAAGGTAGTCTTTCTTGATGTTTAAATGTATAATGCTTAATACTAGCTGGTTTATAATCATGAACACATGTTATCTTAAGTCGAATAAAAACAGTCAGTAAGCTTGTAAGTTGTAGATGTGGGGAAATAGTAATTGTAGTTTCCATAGTCTGCCCATCCAAGTCATTAAGTTACAGATGTTTTTCCTGTGTTAGCAAATATAAATTTCTTTAAAAAATGTTATTTAATAAGGTATGTTAGCTCAACCTAGAGGTTATATATAGAGAAAAAAATGATACTCTGTAATTAATGTAGGATTTTTGAGGAAAAAGAATTCAGGTACAAAGCATTTTTTCTTTTGTTAATTATTTATATGAACATGCATGTATCTAAAATATTTGTATATGGTATAATAAAAATGCAGAAAATTGCTCACTTGAAAACTTAACATTTGTCAATACAAATAATTACTTTCAGGATCCAAATTGGGAGAAACATAGGAGCACTAAAATTTTTAAGACAAAAGCCATAGATATAGTAAACAATTAGAAAAAGAAGTACAATTAAATTTTTTAAGGAACTTATCTAGTTGACTTTCTATGATTTTTCATAGCACATTATGAAATGTTATTTTATTGATCACAGTACCCTGGTATTCTTTTTCTTCACTGAAGCAAGAAGTAGTAGTCTGCTAAAATAATAGATACTATAGAAGGGATACAATTTCAGATAGTGAAGGATGTTGAACACTCTTAAGAAAACTGAAAGGAAATCAATAATCTATTGCTGGCATTTACCATGTAAGGAAAGTTACTTCCATTCCTTGTTGGTTTTTGAGGTGACTGCTAAGAAGTAATATCTGTGTTCTAGAGACTTCTCCAGTGAAGTTAGGTAAGAATCCAGTGTGGCCAGGATTATAAAAGGAGAAGAATCCTAGAACTATATTGAACTGGACCTTTTCTAACTCCAGGACTGATTCCTTTATTTTGGTGGAACCTCTGTCAGTCAAGGGTGGAGCTAGGAAACTAGTTTATTGTGAACTTTTTCATTTAATTAATGTAGGAGATCTAGATAAATTAAAATTAAGTTAAATAATTACAAAATTAAATGAATTAAAATTAAAATACATGCTTTATTTATATCAACTGAGCAGCCTTTTTCAGATTTGTAATACATGAGTATAAGTTGTCTAAATAATTTTGGAGAGGATGTTAGTCAGAAACAACTAAGCATTTAATAATCAAGGGAACATCTTGAAAAGGGTTTTTGGGGCTCAAAACTTAGTATCTGCAAACAGTCAGGGTAATTAACAGAAACTGAATTGGAAAGGGACTTAGGGAACTTATGCTTTTGTTGGAGACTTATTGATGTATACCTGTTGGAAATCCTTAGTCCATCCATAGCTTTTGATCCCTCCACCTATAACATGAGCGAAACTGGTGAAGATCTGGATACATTTGGCTATTTGAGGCCACACATTAAATGATTAGATTGGCTGTGGGGAGAGTTGTCTTGGGGGTATTGAATGTTTCTTTCCAGTTTCCATAGGAGAAGTAGTGAGACTGTTGCTGTCTTGGCTCATTGAGAGTGAGACAAATGGCCTCAGTTTCTGCAGCCCAGATTAGGACAATGGCCCTGATTTGCCCTCCTACTGTGGGAGAGATAGCCAACTGAGGCTACCATCTGTCATAGTTGCTTTTCACATAAGAAGCTCAGCTACTTTTCAACACTTTCTTCCTCTTGCTAAGTTACATTCCTTAACACATTCTACTGTCTGATATAAAGTGGGTGCTTTGATTCAAATTTGAATCTTTTAAACCTCCTTTTAATAATGAAGCTGCAAACTGAACACCAAATTCTAATAAGGTTTTTATTTGGATTTAATTATAGAATACCAGAAAGCATCAAATCTTTTAAAACTGAGTCAAGATTATATTCATCATATATTTCAAATCATGAAGAGTTTTTCATCACATTTGAAAAAGGCCTACTTTACTTGAGCAAGGAATCCCTAAAAGCATCTTCAACAACATTTTAAAAGACAAAAGCTTTTGTAGTTAACATCTCCTGGTAGAATGAGGTTGCACTGAAAATAACTCATCTTTCCATATTTCTCCTGAAAATGAGACTGTTCATCCAGCCTGCTAAGACTTCATGATTACATTTCTGATCTCTACAGCTAAAATGAATTGAACTTGTCACATTTATTAATAATCTCATGTTATAGATTTGATCATGTAGACCATTATCCCTACCTCTCTTTTTCCTGAAGTAATATTTGTATTTGTCTGTGTTCATGTGTGTGTCCTGTTTTCTGACTCTGAAATGTTTATTATGCCTTAGACAGTTACCCCAGGGAGATTATGTAAAAAAGCCTGGAGATGGCGACTCTTTTTATAGCGACATTCCTCCTGGAGTCAGCACAAACTCAGCATCTAGTTCTAAGAAGAGGTCTGCTTTTCTGTCGCATTTTCAGATTTCCACCTGTTCCATCACACATTATTCCATTAGTCAGAACATTTCATTATTTTGCAGCAGGTTTGATTACTTCTTCCTTCTTTCTTGAATGTTGAAATAGTATCCCTTGTTCTTTGATTACTCTACTTCAAAATGCCATATGCTCAGAACCACTTTTTATAAAGTTAAGGCCACAAAACTGAAACAAAATAAAACAACTCTAAATCTGTGTAGAAACCCCAGGGTTCTTCCTGCCATGTTGCACATGGCTTAAGAAACTAAACATAGTATTTGAAAATATTTTTACATGGTGAGCTTTATGTCATGCTTGGTAGTCAAAGAAAAAGGGTACTGTCATGCTTCAATAAAGGCAATTAAGATAAATTGGTAATATAAGTGCTGCATTGAATAGTTTTAAATTTTATATATTTCAAAGCTAAGCTTGCTATGAAAAAAGATTGCTTCTCTGTGAATCCTATATTTTAATATTATGACTTTATTTTTTTTTTCTGGAATGGCTATTTGTAGACTTTATAACTTTCATCTTAGTTGAAAAATTAGCTATGATTGATATTTGCCGGAGTTTTATAATAGTATAGGAAGGATTACTTTATCATTTATGTCTCAAACTCAAATGGTATATTCGTGTTCTAGCATCTTTAGATGTCTGACACCTTTTAAAAGTCTTTAGAATTAGTTGCTTTATAATCAGTTGGCAGGAAATGACTAGAGTAACTAAATAGGAAGTTTCACAGGGTGGGACCTGCCTTCACACTAAAGGGAACTAAAATATTCTTGTAGGAAAAAAAAATTAAGTTTCCATTGAGGTGTAAAGAATGGAGAAAAAGTTTCGGTTGATCCACTCATAACTCTGGGCTCATTTGTTGCTTGTAGACTGATGGAGCTAGTTTACTGAGAAGGAACATGGTCTCTTCTGATAGTCTAGGTGGAGTGGATGAGCTGTAAAGCAATCTGGATGGTGCTCAGTCCTTATAGGCACTGACTATGAAGGAATACAGCACAGTTAATCACTGAGAACTTTCTTAAACATGTTTCCGTAGATAAGTGAACTCAAAGCAAAAGTGGTGCTAATTTTGAGCCTGGGAGTACATGCTCTAGCATACACTCTATAGAGTATAAAATTTACTCTCTTATTATTGAGGACTTGTTGGCGGAGAGAACATGACTGGGGATCTACTAGCATTCTCTGATAGAAGTATTTTCTTGGTCATATACAGAACTGTAAATTAAATAAAAGTAAAAAGTGAAAAAAATCAGTAGGTTCCAGGAACACTCATTGGGTTTTCATATAAAATATAGATTAATTTGTAATTAGATAATGATGTTGAAAAAGCTCCAGCGTAGGAAAGTAGTATGTATTAACTGTGTCAAGTTCTGCTTGCTTTTAGTCAGAAGAGTTCTTTTTCAGTTGATATTATTAGTAAATAATCAGAATGTTTCTTGGGAAAGCAGCTTAAGCATGGTGCTCTCTCTGGACTAATTCCCAGAGTTTGGAAATTACTATGTACAATAGGTTCTGATGTTTAGTTAGTCAAATATGTATAAATTATTGGGCTTCAGGCTATATCACAATTTTTTTTCATTTATGGTGTAAGGTAGGTGTATTAAGTATAATTCTTATAGCTAATTCATTTAATAATAGTAGGATATAAAAAGCAGAAGGGCTCAATGGTACATGGGCTTTATGAGAGAGATCTCCATGATAATATCTGATTCAATTCAGTTATTGGACACTTAACTAATATGCATTATGTTCATTAGGGGCATATTTGTTTAGGAAAATACCAACTCTCAGATAATTTTATTAACTTAAACCTGTATGTTACTTTAATAAAGTTAACCAGGTTCAGTTGAGCACATTTTATGTAATCTCTTAAAAGTCCATGTTCTCATAATATTTGAAGGGAAATCATTGCTTTACAATTAAGAAACATCTATGGTGGTACCCCATTATAACCCTGTCACTGGGGTTATGTGACTGTAATTCTTGCTGAATTTGTTCTGTGGTTGCTGTGTTTTGGAGAATGTAAATTGGCTTGCATTAGATCCTGATACTTTTTCATTTATGAGTATTGTAATGGGGTTCCATTGTATTTGACTTTTCTTAAATTGAATGTTGTGTAATTCTGCCTTTTTCATGAAGACTTTCATGTTTTCTTCATTCTTTCATTTCAGATTTATTTACTTATTTTATTTAATGTACAGTAATGCTCAGAAACTTTGCTTAGTGATTCTAAAATGTTTATCTGATTATGTTTTTGAACAATATGTAAATACTTCTAATTTCAGGTCAAATGGACTCTCTCATTCCTGGAGTGAAAGGATTCCAGACACAAAACATATTTCAGACATCTGTGAAAATGGGAGACCACGAAGTAACTCGTGGCAAGGTAGTGGCCAGGGTTCTGAATCTAAGATCTATGTTCTGGGTCCCTGTAAAGATGTGCTCTTTCCCATAACTGATTCAGCTCTTCTCCCAGCAAAGAGGTTTAAGATCAGAGAGCAGCTGTTTGCTTTTGTTATTCTTCCAAGTTTCCTTGATGAGAAGTGATGACTCCAGTAAAGAAGTAGGCAGGAAGCATTGGAAGGCCATGCAGTGCCAGATGCCCACATTCTGAGGCAATGCTGCTTGTAACTTGCACCTACTACAAACACCGTGTAATAAGACACAAAGCAGTCATTTGTCTGTATGAAAATTTAGCTGTAAATGCTCTTTTTCAGGTAATGTGGGAGGCAACAAAAAGAAAATCAGAGGAAAAAGATTTAGACCTCGATCTAATTCAACCGAGTAAGTTGTACCTTTCATGGGAAAGGCATTTGAAGTGTCAGCTAGTGTCAACTGTTAATTAATCAGAGTCAAAGAACCACCTGCCATGCCTCTGGACTTAGTTTTGTCTTTTTAATTTTTTTGCCCTATAAAAATTAACCTTGGCTTTTCTCTTTTACATAGGCATCTCCGCAACTGTGCCCATACCAATAATCACTGATAGTGGGGTCTCACCCTTGCTGCGGGCTTTTTCCTCCGGTCACCTGCCATTGTGGTGTTTTTGTTTCCTTTGAAGGGAATCGTGATAGCTTCCCTTTCTTCTCATCACTGGGGTCCAACCATTTCAAAGGGGTCACCCTTCCTGTCCCCGTGAAACAGTGAGGGGAATCCTCCCTGTATTAGAGCATGCCAGTGCTCACCGTCTGAAGCCACCACTCTCAGGTCTCCATGGCTGTTATCTAAGCATTCTCTCAGACTAATGGGATGAGTTTCCTTTTTAAATCTTCCTCCTGAGGACATTTAAAAGGCCACTTACCTAAACTTGCTCTTTAACTGAGTCATTGTCACGAGTGCAACCTTAACTGTTTCAAATGATAGCCACATTTTTACGTGGGGGTGAAAATTACATTTGAAGTTTTTTATAATGAAGTAAGCATGTGCATTTTTATTTTTATTTATTTATTTTTGGTGTTGCTTCTTTCACCACTTTAGGAAATGCAAGCAAAACACAGATTCCACAAACCATTATCCCCCTTCATAGGGTAAAGCGCACCCTTAGTGTTCTTTCCACTGACCTTGCCCTCTCAAGTAATTACCCTTGCTGGTTCCAAGGCACCTAGAACTTTCTGTTGTTCATGTCTTACTCTAGTGGTAGTTATTATGCTCAGAGTCTCAGTATTACTTGGAGAAGTCTGAGTAGCAGGTATTTACTAACAGCTTGTTAGAGACTTACGTTAGCTTTTCCATCATATATCCTGCCTTGTTCAGTCTTGGAGTAATAACATTGCCCTGAAATTTGGACCTTCTACCTGAATGGTATTGTCTTGTAAGTGGCTTATCAACATTTATTAGAGGATACTTTTACCTCAGAAATAATAGCCATTTCAAGTGATACCATTTGCATGGTCCAGAATGGCATCCTAGAACTCCATCGTAAATAACTAATCCACTAGAGTTTATCTTATGCATTCCCAAGTTGCTTGGGTGCTTTAGGGCTCACTGCAGATAAACTCTTCCTGGAATGTTGTTTGGTTTGGTTTGCATGAGGCCACCTGGTAACACCTGATAAGAGGGCTCTTTAGCTTATTCTTGTCGCGGATCACAGCTACAACTGTGAGATGGTTCTGTAGAACTTCCTTTGTGCACTGTTTAGTATCTTAACAGTATTCCTATAGCTAGGCTTTGACAGCTCCTAGATTGGTTAAAAAAAATTAACATATTAAAGCCGTGACTTCAGGACCCAGAGAACATTTGATATTACACAATATTCATATATATATGTATATTTTTAGGGCAATCATTTATTTATTAAAAATTATAAAACTCTCTCCTCGTCTCATGTGAAAAATATTATAATATTTTGGCTATCCTTTAAAAAATATAGCCTGTGATATAATTAAGTTCTAATATTTAATTTATAATAGAAGCTTCTCAGTGAAGAAGAAAGGTTCCCTCATTGTCCAGAATTTTCTGAATTTGGATACATGACTCAAATGTTAATGAATTGGAGCCACGTTTGTGAGGCTGGTCAGCACTCTCAGAAACTTTCTTATATGGGAACAGTTTGTATATACATACATACACCTTTATATACTTCTGGAAAATATGAAGTTCTATACATAGCATACCAGGGATTATGTTAACGACTTCTTATACTTGCCATATATGTCATGCAATTTGATTATGATGTAATACTACCATTCATTTGAGTATACTGGGAGCAGAATGTCAACCACAGGAAGCATATCCTTTTTTATTTTTTATAATAAGAACAATTTCAAGTCTGTATTTCATCATCTCCTTTAGTACCCCATCATCCAAAGGGATGATGTAAAATTGGGGCCTGAATTAAAAAACAAAACAAAACACTAAATGTCCTTGTTGTTGTATTGCTTTTCCCCCTCCAAGATTTTGCATCTTCCTTGTTGTTGTTCATGATATTAAAAAAATTTTTTTGGCTTAGACTTTGTATTATATATTGTGTTTTTACAGGAGGGAGCCCCAAGCATCTGAGGCTGGGCACTCCCTCGCCCACACAAACCCATCCCAAGGCATAAGCCCAGGGGGCTCTGACAGCCCCCAGACAGGGAGTCTGGAACACAGGTCAGTGTCCACTTGCCCCTTCATACTGGGCTGCCACTTAATCTCCCTCAAAGTCCTTTCCTTGGCTGAGAGCAGGGTCATTTGATCTTTGACTGAGCCCCCATATCTGCTCAGTGGTGCCCCTGGCCCAGTCAGCACCAGCTGATTTTCTTCTGGCTTTTCATCCTGGAGAACACAAAGAGGTTCTCTTATCCTCTCCAATGCATTTTTTTTTTTTTTTGCATGTTGCACTAACAAGCCACGCTAAGTCAAGCCATGTAGGCAGGTTTGTTGTAGTCTGATCAAGGCCCATCACTCTAGCTACCATGGCAGGTCCCCAGAGCTCTCTCCAGCACAGCTCTGAAATGGAGGAAAAAGTCCATCGTGTGCAAGTCAAGTTATGTCTTTGGAACGTTCGTGGATGAGCTGTAACACCTGTCCTTTGAGTTTTGAAGATTGTCAGTGAAAGGAACAAAGGTCTCCTCCAGGAAGTGGCTTCCTGCCTGCGGGAAACTGAATTTGCTGTGTGTCAGTGTTTCAGCTGAGGACAACTGCATGGGCTTTTTCTGTAGTGATTCTGAGGCCGTTCACTTTATCAGCGATTGCACTTGCTTTTCGACTTTCTCTTTTTGTTCAAAGTCTCCGTGGAAACGTTCACGCAAGCTTTAATTGGCTATCTTTGTGAAAAGTGCAGTTGGCAATGGTTGTGGCTAAAGGCAAAACTAATATGAGTCCTCCTGAATCTGGATATGCATCTTAGCAAAAACGGTCTTATAAGGCTAAAGATCAACAGAACCCTTCTTTCAGGGTGGAATCATAATTAAAAAAATTTTTTTTTTTGTATAGTAACTTCTTTATGGCTAAAAATAAGGGGAATGGTTGGGGAGAAATAAGCTGATTTTTGAAATATAACTGGAAATATAGTAGTTTTGGTTGAAATATATTTACAAATAACTCAGTCTGAATATGAAGGAAAGAAACAAATCTTAACTAAAAATGAATATGTTTTATCATTTTACCAGATTTGTTTCCCTATATATCTTATAGAAACTGTGCTTTCATTGCCCTACAGCATCATGAGAGCTACTTTTTTTTTCAGATGAGAAAGCCCAGTAAAACCTCCAAATTCTTCCAATACTGAAATTATTAAATTTATAGTTTTATAAGGGTAAACCCTAAAGGAATGTGCTTTTGCTTAGCTCCGCCCAAAAAAAAAAATCAAAGAAAGTCTGTGGAAAACAACAGCTATACCTCCAGTTTTACTGCCTTTGAGATTTGCACAGCCACCCTGACAGTGCTTTACTATTGCCAGAGCCATCGGGGAGATGCTGGTGTCACCCTCTGCCAGCCATTCTTTTGGAAAGCAACCTCTGAGGGCTGTGTCTTAATGCAACCATGAACATTTTAGTCTGGAGTGCACAGAGAGGAGGAAGGAACTCTGGGGCTCCAGGGCAGTAAGTAAACCTAGCTTCGAGATGATGGAGGCCTCCTTGAATTGTAGTTAATGTGCTCGGGGACTCCAGGATCATGATGCAGGACCCCCTTCTGTTTGTAACAGAAGCCAACAATGGGAGAGCACTTCAGACTGACCCGTGCTTAGCCTCTGGTGTACAGAGTGGAACAGTGGTCCTGTGAAAGCAATTGTAACCTAGAAAGAGAACTTGGCTCCTTTAAATTGTCTTGAGGTTTTATGTGCCTAAATACCAGATTGGAATTGCAGCTGTCCTGAATATTTTCAAAAAAGCACCCATATTATTTGAAAATCAAGGAGCCAATTGAGTGGTGGCTTGGAAAAAGCCACTTTTGAGGTGGGTGAGTGGAACTTCTGATGACACATGGTTTCTGGCTCAGAGTGGGAAGCCACTGGATGAAGCTTTCCTAGAAATGTTGTAATGTGCTCCAGAATGCCTTGCGCCTTGTAGCTGAGATTACTCTCATGCCATTGTGTGGACTGCCTCGTGGTCACCCAATGTCCACCCCGGTTTATCTGCCGGAGTCATTTGCATTTGGAGGGTGAAAAGATCCTGGCTAAGCTTGTGCTCTGTGTTTTCAGATTTTCTATCTTGTTCTGCTTTCTTTGTTCCTTCCATTGCTTTCTGCAGGTATTTAAACCCATGGTTCAAAAGAGACTATAATGTAGCTAAGTGGGTAGAAGATGTGAATAAAAACACTGAAGGACCATACTTTAGGTATTTTATAAATTAATTTTATCTCCCTTATACACTCTCCCAGCACATACAAGTACTGTAGTGTGACTGGTTCTCTCTCTCTCTCTCTCTCTCTCTCTCTCTCTCTCTTGCTCTCACTCTCTTTCTCTCTTGCTCTCACTCTCTTTCTCTTGTATCTCCTAATACAAGTTCCCATAGATGGAAAGGGGCCTCAATCATTTGCTGCCTTTTGATGTATTTGGCTTCCTTGAGCAAGTCTAGTTATTTTCTGAATGTTTCAAATGAAGCCATTTGAAAGGGTTGCCATTAGTGCATGTCCCTGTCACCTTGTTGAGCTTTTTAGTAGCTTTCTCTTCATTTTCTGCTGTGTAGTGTTCCATGGGCATGAAACATACCTTCCACTAATAAAGAAGCACTATTAACCTCAACAATTTTATTTCCATAATCTAGAAGTTTCATAATATATTTCCATGCTTGTTATCTAAGAGTGCATAGTAGCACATAGAAAAACGCAAGGAAAAACATGCAAAGAAATTAAACTGGAATTTTATTTCAAGCAGAAACCATGATTTGATTGAACTGGAAAATGGTTGCGATATTATTGATCATCTAATGCAGTGATCATATTTATCATGACATTCAGTGAGCTGCGCTTTCTTTGTCCTGTAGAGCCGTTTGTTTGCTAGCAGTGAGGGCTGTGCTGGGAGGAGTCCTTTATAGCTTCTCAACACAGCAGTGGGGGACATTTTATGCTTCAGAAGCAGGAAGCAGATAGAAAACACTCTTGACTAACAATGGGGACTTCCTACATTCTCCAGTTTCTTCAATTCCCATATTACAAATTAGGAACATTCCCTAGGTCTCTCAATGTCGTTTCCCCCACTCTTCATAATGTAAGCAATTACCCAGAGGTAAATGTCTACTTTACGTTTGACTCCTTTGTGTCGACTAATGCAAAGGAGAAACAGAGTCAGCCACCACCTCTTCTGAGCACAGTTTGAGCTCATGTTCCTTATTGCCACACTCGGGTCAGCACTAAATGGATCTGAAAATAACGCTGTGTGTATCTAACTCTCAGCACCCATATAAGGATATAAGGTGGACTTTCTCTTCCAGTGTACCATTTAGTTGTCATGTGTAGTTTGAGAAAATGATTAGACCTACCTGCATTTTAATTTGATCCATAACTTTTGCATATATCCCAAAGAAAGCATAACTCCTGCCTGCTCACAAAAATATATCCTGCTTTTATAGCCCACCTTCCTCTCCTTGCCTGCCCTCTGCTTACCCAGCACTTCCCCACACTGAACCTCATGTGCATACACTCAAATTCAAACATCCCACCTTCACCTGTAGCTCCCAAGATGGTCAACATCAAGAACACAGGTAAGATGATTTTGGTGTTATTTGGAATCTTGGCTCACCCGCAGTCCTATTTTTTTAAATTTCTTTTTGAGGCTTGTGGGCAGATTGTAATTGGTACCATCCATGGAATCAAAACAGGATGAGCTTGGTCCTACATAGGTTAGGACTTCTATGTGTAAATTGACAGCATTTATACAGGAGTAATTTATGAAATGGTACCCCGGAAGAGTCTGTTCACCTCCCCTAGGTGAGCTGAGAACTTGATGTAACTCGAGAGAGTCCCCATTTCTTGAAGTCGCCCCCCCCCATGTCTGCCCAGAAGCTGCATGGCAGCGCCATGTGGATGGGGACATGCTTCAGCATCCTTGGTTGCACGAGCCGCGCTATGAGGGCAATTCTGGAGGGTTCATTTTATCTTATCTTTTAATATGAAATGTTGATACCTATGGTACCAAATCACATTAGGAATTAACTATGGAAAAAAATATATATATACATATATTTGTTTAAATGGTAAAGTTCAGTGGACAGTTGTAACTTAACTGTCCTTTTTGATTAATAAGGGTTGTGCTGGAAATACTGAAGGTCAGCTATGAGTTTTGGTGGCAGCGATGAATAATTAAGACACGCCTGGGCTCTGAGGACCATGACTCTGACACAACAGGGGGATTCCACCCATTCTCCATCCAAACTAACCCTCCCATATGCCTAAGTGTGTACACACCTAGACCTGAGATTCACCAACCCTGTATTTGAGGTCTCTTGGCAAAACCGCAGATGAGGGCAAAGGTCACCTTCTTTCTTAATCACTCATGTTTAGTTGGATAGAGAATTAGTGACTGCAGAAAACTGGTCCAAAATGTAGCTCACCTACAAAATCGTAGTATCCCCTGACCTACAGAGACACACAGCAAAACCTACAGGAGAGTTTCACCTGTGCTCCTTTGCCTGAGTCTCATGTTACAGTGTTGTCCTAACTGTGCTGCACATGTACTCAGGCCACTGGAAAAGTGCAGGTGAAATCAGAGAAAAAGCACTGGGTCACCACTCCAAGATCCTGGGAGCAGTTCTGCTGGGGACACAGCCTTTCAAGTCCCTAAGAGGGCTTCATGCCCTTGAGTGCTGTCTAGTTGATTACCCATTTCATCAGCATTTTTTAAAGGTCCATTTTCATGATGAAAAATATGAGGATTTTAATTTTTATTGGCTTTTGTCTCTTTATGTTGCCCAGGCTGTCCTGAAACTCACTATGGAGCTCAGACTGGCCCCAAACTCAGGGATCAGCCTGCCTTTGGCTCCTGAGTGCTGGAATTAGAGATGTGAGTTACCACATCTGGCTTGATCTATGGAAGCCACATTGACTCTGCCATTGAATTACAGAAAGTAAGGTGTCACGTGCCCACCGTACATCTGGTTCTCACCTCACAAGATATATACATTCTTGGCTCCTTTCTGGGAGCACAGCTGATGGCGGTCAGAAGCAGAACTAGAACTTGGCTCTGACTCCCAAATCTGTTCCTTCTCTCATTTCTCTGTGATTACTCTAGGGTTGTTAGAGGATAAGGAAGCTTAGATCCTGACTGAGGACGCTTAAATCCTTCTGGAGCCGATTATTATAAAATTAGCATGTGAACACAAGTGAATAAGGAGTGGCCCTGTGTCCCTCTTCTGTGATTTGCAGGCCTATCTTTAAAAAAAAGAATCACAGAAGTCGGATAGAGTCGCAATGTGCACCACAGTCCATGTGTGTACCTTGTGCTTGGCACACAAGCATACTTTCATTACTTAATTCTGTGGTGCCTCCACCGTAGTTATTATGGTTTTTAAAAATGTCATGAGGATAAATGGCTAATATTTATCCCAGAATTCACTTTGCTTTGTAAGTGAATGAGCTCGGCTGCCACCTAGCTAAGTGAAAACCGGATTAGAATTAAATGTTTTCCTTAGACAGTTGTGATAGATTGTCAGTTTTTTTTCCCTACACTAACTGACCCTGCCTTGTTCTCTCCCTTAATTTTGATCTCTGCTCTGGTCTTTTCCATCCACTTACCATAATCTGTTTCCTGTCTTTTCACCACTAAAGATGTCCTGCTTGATTTGTCTTCTTCCCTTCAGGGTCTAAAGTATAAATGACCTAAAAGTCTACAGTGAGAAGTCATGTAGAGCCATTCTATGGGGTTCTGAAGAGCACTTCCATTTTGCTTTGTTTTAACTTTCTATTCTTTGTACTCATGGGAAGCTATTTAAGAACAAGGCTGGGTGTTCAGCCACCTCTTATTGGAATGGTTTTAAAGGCATAGTGCTGGTCATTTGAGCCAATGGCTAATTAAAGCTGATGTGCTTATGACATCATAAGCTAACAGCTCATCCTATGCACACACACACACACACACACACACACACACACACACACACACACAAGCCTACTGGCCTACCGCAACAAACTGAGGACTTGGTTTCCATGACCTTAGAGTAAACAAGAATTGGTTGTGTATCTGAAACCTTTCCTGAATGTGGATTCTTTTAAATCCCATAATAATTGGGGTAAAAGGCTGAACAGGGTTCATTTTAGAAGCATCTAAATGCAAATTTTACACTCATTTATACATATTGAATCTGTTTCCTAACACTCATGGTCCTATTTACTTTTAAGTTACTTTAAAAGCATATAGCAGGGGCTTGGGCAGTAGCCCAGTGGTATTTTCTGTGCTTTTTTGAGTTTTGTTCCCAGAACACACATAAAATAAGCTGCAGTTTAACCTGGTCAGCAAGCTCTAGGCCCGTAAGACACAATCGCAAAAGACAGGGTGGATTGTACCCGAGGAGGAACACCAGAGGTTGACCTCTGTCCTGCATACACAGCATACACTGTGAATATGTACTTGTATACACATGCACATTGTCATGTATACACACACACACACACACACACACACACACACAGTATGTTGCTCTAGGAGAACTGAAGAGAAATCAGAGTACTATTTACTCTTAGTTACTTCCACCCTCCCGTATGGAGAGCATAAACGTTAACAGCGGTCTGGCTGCCTTCCAGCAGTTCCTGATAGGGAGCCATCCTGAGTAATTTTCAAAAACAGAAGCATTAGGTGTTGAGGCTTAAAAGTGAATGGGGCCACTCCTGATATTTAAAATGACTAAGAATGTTTACCTGGATCTCAGATCATATGGGAAAAAGTATCTCCAAATATTAGACCGAATTCAGCGTCTTAAAACTGAGGATTAGTTTGAAAGCTGTGGGAGCCTTGCCCTGACCAGCGCTTCATCACTGCAGTGCCAGGCTGCTCAGCGCAGAGGAGGATTAGAGTTACAATGTAGTGGTATGACTAGTTCAGTGGTTTCCCTTTTTAACGCTCACAGACAAGCTGAGGGCAGTCACGTCTCTCTCAGTGTGTTCAGCACAGTCACGATTATTACAGTTGTAAAAGAACATCAAGCCACTTCAGTGTAAAATGGCTGCTTTTCTGGAAATGCTGATTTAAGGATGAAGTAGACCACCATTTTTGTATGTTCTCATCAGACTTTGTTTGGCTGGAACTCTGCACTCCTTACTGCTTGCATGTTTACTAATTTATTATAACCCTTGTATTTTCCTTTGTTCTTCACAACTAACACACTGGCCTCTGAATGCATGAGTTTTGTGTAGAGTATGATTAGCAACCAATGAATATATCTGTGACTATATTTTAAGAACTTACTTGAGATTATTGTACTTAGAGAAGAATTTTAAGTGATAAAATAAAATAGAATGTTAACATGCTATCCACCTAATTTCAATTTATTGTTATGAGCTCTTAGAATAGTTCCCCCTTTTCTATGTTAACTGTTTATTGTAAGTGAAATTTCATTATTTTCATTGTAGTTTAAAAGAATGATTCTCTGTAGTAACAGTTAAACATGCCATCAGTGCTGCAGAGTTAGGAAGCTAAAGTCACAGCATTCCAGTTTCAGAATGACAGTTATCCCCCCAGTAGTTAAAGCTGCGCTGTAGATGCTTAGTGAGAAAGTAGAAGTCAGGGGGCTTGCTCTGAAGCTATGCTTCGGATATTTGAAAAACGATGCTAGGCATGACATGATGTTTATTTCTTATATTCTCAACACCTCAGGACCCTGTCTCCTGCCAAGTCCCCTTCTTCATCAACTGGGTCTATTGCCTCCAGCAGAAAGTACCCGTACCCGATGCCTCCGCTTCCTGATGAGGAGAAGACAGCGAACCGACAGAGTGCCAGGGTACACAGCACGTGTTTTATACTTGCTCCTTGGTGGTTGTCTTTGAGCTTACTTTTCATCTATCCCCCCCTTTTTGGGGGAGAACAACAGAATTTTGTTATGTAGCCTAGATTGGAATCAAACTCATGAGAATCCTCACATCAGTGTCGGGTGCTGGAATCACAGGCATGAAACATTATGCCTGGTTCTGGTTCACAATTTTTTTTTACATTTATTTATTTTTTCAAGTTACATCTCAATCATAATTGCCTCCCTCCCCCCTCCCGTTCCCTCTCTCTTCCCCCTCTTACCCTTCTGTTTTTTTTTTTAATTTAAGTTGTATCTTTCCCCCCAACAGCTCCCCCGTTAGTCCAATAAAGGCTCTTTTTCTTATAACAATAAATACAATACAAAACAATAATAATAATTAGGCCACAATTATGAAATTTATAAGGTATTACATACATTCCCAATGCCCAGTCCATACATATTTTGCAACTGATATTAATATTCTATTATCTATCTCAGAGAGTTTAAGGTTCTATACCTAACTCAGTTTCCATCCTAACTTTCATTGCCAACTTGAAAACATTTTCTTAGACCTAGAACATCCTTTTAATTCCTAAACAACTTTAAATTTAACTGTGAGACTATAACTATCTAGTCTTCAACCACATCAGAGTCCTGAGAAGGATAAATACATCTGATTATACAGGAAGTACAGAGCCAGCAGCTTCCAAAATTAAGAAATGACAGACACTGGCTGCCTGGACAGTCCCCAATTTCTCTCAATACATTAGAGCCTCTATCTTCAGCCCCTTGGCCCAGTATCTCTGACAGACATTAATTGTAAAGCAGGAATTATGAAGGACTTGCCTACCCTGTCTTGGCAGAGCTAGGCTGTCGACTTACCTGATTCCAAGTTTTGTCCTTTTTGGACAGTATTCTGTCTACAGTTTAAGCAAGGGGTTTTTCTTGCCCAGTTTGCCACTAATGCAACCATCTCCAAATGGAGATTCTTCCATGCTCACCATCTACTTGGAGTAGAATAGGAGGGGTTGTCTCCAGAATATACTGGTTATGATTAATTTGTATATGTTTTCAAATATATTTCTCTCTCTCTTTTTTTTGCAAAGAAAACCAGCTCTTTGCCTTCCTCAGTAGCTGTTTCCTCAAAAATCTATAACCAGAACAACTCAAAATGGCTAACTAAGATGGTTTAGCCCCATAGGTTTCCTATGTCCCAAATCAGCAGGAAGTAATTTTAAGAGAACAATGTCATATATATATATATATATTGTGTGTGTGTGTGTGTGTGTTTGAGACTGAGTTCCTCTGTATCACAGGCTGGCCTCAAAATGAAGAGATCCTCCTGCCTCTGCCTCCCAAGTGCTGGGATTAATGTCCTGTACCACCACAATCAGCCTATTACTGTAATATGTGTTTATTTTTCATTATTGATTTACTCAACTCTGGGTTTGAAAAAAAGCAAAGGATATATTTTGCTTTATGAGGCTTAAAAAAATCTTTTTAATACCCCTGCCTTGGAATTCTAGAGATGAAGTGAATTAGTTACCTCCCCATGTCCAGTTTGATTGCTCAGGCCTCTCACCTGCTTATTATAATTCAGTAGGAGTTCAGAATTAGGAACCTATGGTAGAAAACAGATTATTATCTTGGTACCTGTTGGAACACCATCAAAAGAATGCATGGTGACCAATGCCTTGGGGAACTATGACAGAGGCTCCACTAAAGCAAGGCATAAGGCCATATCCAGATTCAGGGTACACTGGCCAGACTGAGTTCTATGTCTGTGTTTTGACATTCAACAAGAATAAACATGTGTTCTATGTTGAATGTTAATGTTTAACACATAAGGCATGAAATCACGTCCAAGAACAATCCAGGGAACAAAGTACATCTGAGGTAAAGGCCTTCTGCCTTTTCTCCTGCAGCCTTTCTCACAGTTTCCCAAGATAGTGTTCCCTTTGTGTCATTTCATTGACCATATTCCAACACTACTAAGGGTAGATGCAAAGGAAGAATATTTGAAAAATCTGTAATATTGAAAGAATACTGCAAAGGGTACGGTAAAATTTAACCGCATTTTCTATTTTTTTTAAATCAAGTTATTGTTTTGTGATAGGAGGATTTAATCCCAGGGACTTGTTACCTTGTCAGGCAAAAAAAAAAAAAAAAAAAATGTTCTAACTCTGAGCCATCTTCACAGCCTCTCAAAAGCCAAAATTCTAACAGTTTATTTTTAATTATGTATGTGTGTGTGTGTGTGTGTGTGTGTGTGTGTGTGTGCATGTGAACATGGTCCCATGGAGGCCAGAAGAAGACATCACTGGATCCCTTGGAGCTAGAGTTACAGCCAATTGTGAGCTCTCTCACATGAGTTCCGGGATTCAAACTCCAGTCCTCCGTAAGATTAGCAGGTGCTCTTCACCACTGAATCATCTCTCTTGTCCCCAGAAAGCCAAATTCAAAACAAATACAGATATATTCATCCTTATGTTAAAAACACAATTTACTAGATATTTTCTATAAATATCAAGTCCCTCTTCCATCTTAGTCAGTATACCCTGTGTCATAGCATCCCCCAATGCATTACTGATTTGTGAAATTTGGTATAAAGTAGAGTACAGAGGGTCAGGCCAGCCTTCAGAGTTTTTGATAGAATACAGAACTGAAAAGAATAATCGCTGGTGGCCAGTGGCTCTTGTGGACAGTTACATTGTGATGTTGCTCTTATAAGGGAACAAATTTGTCGAAAGGTGAAGCTTTTGAAGCCTCCACAGATTTATCCAGCACAGGGTTCTGGGGTCTTTTTAATATCTGAAGGTGTCTTAGACCCTTGTAAATCCCGAATCAAAATTATGCAGCTCCAGGAAATGTGGGTTATTTGTATTTTGGCTTGACCAACCCAGGGTCAAATACACACATACACACACACCAAGGGGGGGGGAGGGGGGGAGGGGAGGGGGGGGGGGGGGGGGGGAGGGAGGGAGGGAAGGATCACTAAAAGCTGGTGAGATAACTGTAATCAAAATATAATCAAATGATAACTGCAATCAAATAAGAAACGGCATTTTGTTCACTGTGAAAACTACCTCTATATGTCCATGCCAGAAATGATGTAAGATAGCATTGAAGAGTAACTCAGATTGCCAGCACTCAGCTTAGGCTTTGCAAAGGACTTGTTTATAGACACCAGCTGCTTGTGCTGTGCTGCATGGTGACCAGGTGGCTTTGTCCATCCCTCCTCCAGAGCACCAAATCCAGCACTTCACTTCTTTTCCAGCTAAATTCTCTACATCATTGTTTTGCTCTGTCAAGCTGAGGGTGTTCTCTCAGCCGTCGCCGTGGCAAGGGGTAGATTATTAGGGATGTTAGCATGTGTGAAAATGACCGTTCCCCGGGAGAGATGGGTACCACACACTCTTTCCATGAGCTGAGCCGTGTGACGGTGAGGGCTTGAATGGCAGTATGGAAGGTCTCACTCATTCTGTACTATGTGGGGCAGCCATGCACCATATGGAAGAATCCTGCTGAATGAGTGGTCTTTGTCCCTCAGTTGTCTTGGTGAGTTGTGGAAAGCTGCATTAGCAGACCCCCCTGTCAGCAAGCCCCCACTAAAAGGCACACAGGTGTGGGTAATCATGCCTGTTGCTACAGAGGATGTCAAAGTTCTCTTTTATTTGTTTTCCACAGCAATACTCATGACTTCTAGTCATTTTCAATTTTTTTTCTCTTTTTCTTCTTTTTTCCCCTGGAATCTCTTTGAGGCCAAATTCCTGCCTCACTACTCCAGATTACTATATCCAAGTATTCAGATTTTCTTTGCCTGGGACACCCTGCAGCACTCTGATGACCTCCTCTCCACTTTAATCCTTAGATTTAGGTTTCTATTGGGTTCCAAAGAACAAAGGTGTCTTTTTAAAAACACTTAAGACATTTTTAAAAATTATTTTCTATGTATGTGGGCTCTGCTTACATGTATGTATGTGCTTCGGGTATATTCTTTGAACCTCCAAAGGCTAGAAGAGAGTGTTGGATCCTCTAAACAGGAGTCGCCGACAGTTGTGAACGGTCGTATAGGTGCTGAGAATTGAACCTGAGTCCTCTGAAAAAGTAGCAATTGTTCTTAACCACTAAACCATCTCTCCAGCTCCAGAGTTGATCTTTTTAATAATCCATGTATGTAAGCTAGCCTGAGGTAAATGGCTCACGTGGCTTTTCTATGCCTTGTGCCTTATACTACAATTTCTATTAGAACAAGAATTTCATGAAGGTTTGAGTGAGCATGTTAAAGTCACCTATCTAGAAAGATACACTTAACTCACTATGGTGACTTTGACTATAAGCACTGGCAGGTAGAAGGAGGTCAGGAGACTAAAGCAAGTCTCAGATACATAGTGAGTTTGAAGCCAGCCTGGGTTACATGAGACCCTGTCTCACAAAGGAAAACAAAAGAAAAAGAGAAGAAGTACTAATCATGACGAATCTTTTTCTTTCCCCAAAATTTACTTGTCATGAAATATCTCATATATCCTATTAAAATGGAATTTGAATGGAAGTTAAATATAACCTAATCCACTCTAATCATATTTTCTCTGTTCTTGTTTATAATATTTTATCTGAGTCATATTGACTGGCCATATTGCATTAGCTATATTGACTGGCATCAAGGTCATTAGCTGACTTTTAAAAATTAACCCCCTTCTGTGGTAAACAGTGATGTCTGTCTGAGTGTGCCAAGGTTGTTTGCATTCTATGAAGGCAATTACTGCTCATTGCATGAAATAGCTCTGGCCAGGCTCATGAAGAACTGATAGCAGAAGCCAAGAATAGGGAGGGTGGGTGGGGAAGCATGCAGCCTTCGCTGCTGACATGTCAGCCCCTGGGGAACAGGTTTTGAGGAGTCAGAGATAGACTTGGAAAGGGCACAGCCTGCTCAGAGTCCCATAGTGAGATTTATGGGGATGGCGTTTGTATCGACGGAATCATACTTCCTGGATTTGGATGTACATGGGGCTTGTCTGAAGAGCTTCAGAATAGTTTAACCCTAAATCTCTCCCAGTGAGGCGCTGACTTAGTTGGTGGGGTGTGCTACCAGAGCAGCAGGCTTAAAAACTTTTGCAGATTAGGACTGAGGAGGTCGTTCAGCTGGTAACAAGTTTGCTGTGTAAGCATGAGGACCTTGGTTCAAATCCCAGTTCCCATGTAAAAGGCCAAATACGGTGGTGAATGCCTATAATCCTGGTAGAGAGGGGGCAGGGACAGGGGCAGGGACAAGGGCAGGGGCAGGAGAATTCCTGGAGCTGCTGGTCATCTAGTCTTGCCAAGCCCATGAGCCTCATGTTCAGAGACTTCCTCTTAATGAATGAAGTAGAAAATCATGTAGCAAGGTGCTTGACCCTGACCTCTCATCTCTATAAGCATAGGTGTGCAAATCCATGTGAACCCTTACATATGTACACACATGAACATGTACATATATAACACACATACACACATGCGCATAAACACACACACATGTGTTTGTCCAGATAGGCTTACACAGCCGTGACTGAGAACCACTGTTCTAGCTGGCAGTAGACTGTGCACAATAAAGTAATGTGGGCAGCTTAAAAATAGTATTTTAAAATTCTATACTTTGAGATGTAATGTTTATTCAAAATTTTAAGTAACATGGAATGAGGATGTGAGAGGTTTTTTTTGTTGTTGTTTGTTTGTTTTGTTTTTCCTCTTACCAAAAGGTGGCAGTTGTTAGCACAGTTGATGTGGGAGCTGGGGGATGGCTCAGCGAGCAAGGAATTTGCGGTGGAGGCATGCAGATCTCAATTAGAATCCCCAAATTTCGCATAAAAAGCTGAGCATAGACACATGTGCCCACAGAGCCAGGGCTGAGGTCCAGGAGTTCACTGGCTAGTGAGGTACCCTGTCTCAAGGCAGTGTGGTGGGGAGCACTAGAATATGATACCTTGTCAACCACAGTCCGTGTCTGGCTTCATGCAGTGCCATGTGTAAATATGCTCACATGCGTGCACCCACCACACACACAAAGAAGGAATGTCAGTAGCAGGTTTAGGAGAGAGCTCACAAGTTTGTGTATGTCTTTTAGCCATTTATTAGACAGGAGTGTCCACCATAGTTATGTAGGTTTGGTTGGACTCCTTCATAGCTCAGAAAGTCTGCTTTTGGCTTTCATGGTGTATGATCTTGCTTTCCTCTGTTTGCAGCTATGGGAGACATCCATTTAAGAACAACTGTTTACATGCGACACATCGAAACTGTTTACTTCTACTTTTATAGAAACCCAGCCACCCACATTCACTGCAAAACTATCTGCTCTTCGGACGATTTGAAAGCCCTCTAAGACCAGAGAAGAGGAAGCCACGGGCCATACCTGGATGCCATTTTCTTTTTGTCATTGGTTTAAGGTTTAACCAAATGGTGAAAAGAACTACTAGAATGTTACACTACAACATGTAACCAATTATGGTCTGGTATTGGTATATTAATGGATAATCTGCATGACAGATATATGTAGAATATCAATAAAATTAACTCATATGACCCAAATTTAGCAGGTTTTCCTGAGGGACAGAAGTGGATTCAGAACTGGACATTCTGAAACACATCCTCATTGCAAACAGCAATGCCATATGCATGAAGCTTCTGTTTATTGTTTTCCATATACAAGGAAACAACATCCCATAATAGAAACTAGCATGCAGGGCTAAGGCATATAGGATTTTTCTGCAGGACTGCAGGACTATAATGCTTTGAGAGGCCAAGATCCCATATGCTATCCTTAAACATGTATTTTTATTTTTTTTTTTACTTTTCATATTTATATTAGCATACAAGGACAACTGTACATATGTAAACATTTTTAAAATTGAAAAAGTACCTGTTACACATAAGTGTATTTTGCCAAATGCCTAAAAAGCAGTCAGTCACAATTCTATCATTGTCCTCCATCCTACGGTCTTCAAAGTGTAAGCAGATGATGTTGTAAATACAGTGGTCAATGCTGTAAAAGTATCTCTCCATAATGGGTGTTTGTCTAAAATATGTGATTTCCCTTTAAAGTGTGTACAGTAAGGAGGAGGTTTTATTGAGTGAAAGACCAAAATGCTCGAACTTCTGGCCTCTGTGTCTTGCTGAAGGTAGAATCTAGGTGTGCAGTGGCCATGCAGCCTCTGGACACCCTGGAGCTGACAGGCTCTCTAGAAATCTGCCAGCCTGAGGACTCCACATCTCAGACACATGGTGCCTGCCACAGTTGCTGTTCTCGCTCAGAACTACGGCACATCAGCTAATCTTACCTGGAGGCCATGGAGTCCCCACCCCTCCAGAAAGTGTCTTGCTGTGATTGACCAGATGCACCAAAGACATGGACCACAGAGTAGATAGCTCCTTGACCACTGCCTGAGTCCTTTCTGGTCTGTAGTTTGGGTTCCTTGACAAACCCCTTTCAGCTATTCTTACCTGTAAAAGGATTGACCTGTTTTTACAACTTTAACACATTTTCATCACTGGGATGTAAGTCCCAGCAGGTCATTCTGGCTGACTTCGAACAAGATATGGAAGCCTCCACTAGGCATAAAAGGTTAAATAAAGCCTATGGTTACTTAGATACAGTAACTGCAAAGGTAACTAACCATTTGACTTCAGAGGAAAGAGCCTGTGTTCTGAGCCCTATAAATTTTGATCCACTAAAAAATTAGCGTCCTATGTGAAATCTTGTCATTTAAAATGAAAAATTGATAGCTATTTTAATGCAATTCCATCATTCAAAACAAAAGCCACTTATCTGATAGGCTGAATCATATGGTATGCTGTGAAATACACTTCTTGATGTTTTATGTGAGGAATGGAGTCGTCAGACACTTCTTCCGGAAGTGTCCAGGGACACAGTTTGTTTTATCTCTGTGGCAAATTGTCTTAGATGCACAAACTTGAAGGGCCAGACCAGAAGGCAGTGGTATATTCAGTTCATGTCTTTGCAATGGTCCACTCTTCTGAAACACTTTGAAGGTGTTAGAAAACCAATTTAACCGGACAAGATTAAACAGCGAAAAACAGCATTTTTCACGACAGGAAAGGATATGGTTTGCTGATGGCACAATTAAAACAGTCCAGACAAAGGCATGAATGAGTGTTAAACAATGTCTCCACATAGCTTAAGGTAAGGACAGAAGGGCAGACTGGTGGCAGGTGAGAAGATGTAGCAAATGAAGTGACTTTTGAACAAGATCACTTTAAATGTGCACTGAATGTTTCCTGGCATTGAGTATATAAAAAGCTAATATAATATAAGGTTTATTTTGACTACAAAAAGAGTTTATAGCTTTGAATGAAAGGTGCCTCATGTAAATATGCTTTGTAGTTCTAGTTAGTTACATAAGCCCTAACTTGGAAGAATTCATAAAAAGCTAGCTAGTGAACTGATTATCTGTCTACCTGCCAGTCTTTCCTCACCTTCTCAATTATTTTTACCTGGAGTTATTATTGAAAACTTAAGTCATTATCACGTGCCTTTTGGGAGAAATGGTTGTTCTGGTTTGTAATAATCCTCAGAAGAAACAGGATGAAAAGATTTCTCTTATCATGCATAGTGATTTTAGAAATATAATAGCTTTAATATTCTAGTCTGGATATCTATCTCCCACATTTGAGCATTCTTAGAATTGTTTTTGGAAGTAACAAACTTTAGTCTTGATGAAGAGCTTCAAGAAGCAGGCATGAGTGGATTTAAAATTGGTGTTAATAGATCGTTCCATCTAACTTTGTTTGACTTCCGTTCACTGAGGTAGACAGAATAGACTCATGGAATCAAGTCCAAGCACAGCTATTATTTCTTTTTTAAAATTTCTGTTTTGAAGAGGAACTTTGGAGCTCCATAGTGGTTTGACACATGCAACTAATATTCGTGCTTCCCAGTCTGCTGTGGGATCATTGCTACACAGATAAGGGCAGTAATGTGTTCATCGGATGCCGTTTTTCTTTCTCATAATCATGGCATCATAGGACTGCAGATAGCCCAGATATGTGAGATGTTCCATTCAGCCTGCTTCCATTCCCACGAAAAGGAACATTTAAGTCTTTCACTATGTGACCAGGGTAGGCCTGCAGAAACAGGAATGGACTGGCCAGACTTACTCTTCCCAGCCACTTTCCTTAGATGGGAAATTCTCCTCCAGAGTCAACAAGACAGAAAATGACCTCCAGTTATGTGCAGTCTGCAGAAAGAGAGAAATCAATGCTGCCTAGATCGTGCAGCCTGAAGAGTCTTAGAGTTCTGCAGGGCTGGATTTGAAAAACAAAAAACCAAATGCCCCAGCCCTCATTTAGATGTTAACTGAGGAGGAGTAACCCCTCTTTAGAGTTACACAACAGAAGCATTGCCTGGGACAGGAAACATCTCAAACAGGGTTTGAGATGCTTTGTTAGTGGGTAAGAAAGATGCTTTATTTCATGATGTGGTTTCTTTTCCTTCTTGCTTCACAGGGCTTTTAAAATAGTGTTTGCACAGGTCAATCCAATATAGATTTATAGATGAAAGATTGATTGCCGCATGTCTAAAATAAGCAAGTCACTCTGAATTTAAAATTAAATATTCTCTGCCCTCCCAGGGTGGGGGTGGGGCTGCTATGGCTTCTAGGACAGACCCACATGTCTTTCTTCTGTTGATCACCTCGCATATCTACATGGCATATCTACATGGCTTCATCCTTTCCGTTGCTCTAGGCCTATGTAGCTGCTCTACCTGTTGTCCTTTCAGATTTTTGTTGTTGTTACCTTTGAGCCAGAGACCGTGTGTTATTTCTACTCGCTTCTTTAAGGATTTCAGAGACAAGTTTATTCTTTCACTTATTTTTACTCTGTCAGCATTCTGTTATCATATAGGTTCTATCGTAACCTCAAATCTATACAATACTTTAGATATGCCATTATTTAATATAATAAATCCTTATCTAAAGGTAAGATTGTTTTATCTTACTTAAATGTAAAGGAAAAGAAGGCTGTCGGGCATTTTGCAGTATGTAGGAAGAGGGGAACGAAGTTTAGAACTGATAGGAATGAGGAGAAGCAAGTCACCTGCCCGCACAGCCACATGGGACAGCGCTGGCTGCTCCTACTGGATGCCAGGTGTGGGGCGTTCCACAGATCTGACCAGTGGGCAAGTTGACTTGAGCTTTGAGACATTTGGACTCCTATCAGCAGCATATTTTCTGCTTTTTGTGTTCCTAATTGTGTATTTTTTAAATTTGGGTTTTTTTCTTCTATGACTGTCTCCTGCTTTCCCCCACCCCCTTGATGAACAGTCAAGATGAACTTTTTACTCTATTCTACTACCTTGTATGAAAAGCTGACATTTCTGTGGAAGAGGGCTTAATTTGGGGTTCGAATACTTATTTTTACCTTGTGGGATAATTAAGACTACTCTGACTTCAGAGGCAGAGTCTTTTCTCTGGGCACCAGAGACCTAGGGACTGGGGTAAAATTGCCTCTCATTTATTGTATTGTAAAGACGTCATTTGACATTTGTGAAAATTGGCTGAGGTAGCAGCCCATCTGGCTGTGTGTCAGCAGCATGCTGCTAAGGTGTCCTGGCTGGTTGCTGTTGGCACTTCCTTACAGCATATGCTCTGTGGGGCAGGCACTTTCAGCTCTAAGGGCTTTCCTGCCACACCTGCAGGTAGGAACAAAATTGCCCCAGACCTGGAAAGCAGAAGGTGGTATTTCCATTCCCACTTTACTCTTGGTTTCCTCAGTCCCCAACATGGAACACTTTAAGTCAGTAAACAAGAAGTCAAAACTTAAAAGACCATTGTCAGTTGTATTTCTGCCCTTCATATCCTTGTTCTTAGAAAACAGTATCATTATCGGATTTGATGGCTGCATTTAGAACCTTCCTACTTCCAAAGTAGTCTCCTGTTTTGTACAATACTTTTCCTCTTGGTTAGAAATACCCCCTACCGTACAGGCCAGTGCCTTCTTTGGTTAAAATGAAAACTGGGAAAACCAGAAAGTAGGAGAAGCTATCTTTTATTTCCTTTTGACATGCTGGTATGATTGTGTACTTTTGAAAATCACTAAGAGGTGGGTCTCAAGGTATAAATCTCAGGAAGGGAATAAGCAGCAGAGAATTTTGAGAGCCTGGGTCATCTAGTCCCAGCGTACGAGCACAGTAGACACCCACATGAAGTATACAGAAGAGCTCAAGATATTCACTGGACATGCTGGAGGGAGGTACTGGTGCCAAGGCAGGCTTCCATGCTTTGCGGTTCTCTGGAGTGTTATCTTTTAAAGTACTTTACTGTCCAGTGGTATGTCCCTTTCATTGTTCATAGACCTGCATCACCCTGGGAGGGACTTCAGAAGTGGCAAGTGTGTTGATCACAGGCAGCCCGTGGGAATCCAAGCAGAATGTATTTTGCTCTATTTCATTTTACAAAAATGCAAACAGTGAGACAAAGCAATCTTAATATACATAAGGCCATCAGTTTCTGTGTTTATGAGCAAAGGTTAGTCTTCCCTAAATGTATGAAGATATGTGTATATCCATTCTGCATTCAACTTGTGACATTTCAGGACATGATTTGTTTTGATGATTGAGTTTTAAAATAATGCAAATATCCCAAATCTTTAAATGTAGCGGTGCTAAATTTTATCAGATAACACAGTACAGAAAGTGCTGAAATGTATTTACTTAGGAGTAATACAAGGGTTCCTGTTAAATTATATATATATTATCTCACTGCCTGATTTGAAACCCCACTTTTCCTTTCTAATCCAGCACAATATCAAACTGTGATTCTATAACTCTATAACTTGTCTTTTTAATGGCTACAAATAACCCAACAACTTTTTTTTAATGGAATCTCTTTTTTCCTTTTTTTTTTTTTTTTAAGTACTAACTGCAAAGTGCTTAGGAAAGCATTCCTTCTGGATAACACAGCATACTTCTCCTTTTTTTTAACTTGTTGGGAGACTTGCCCCTCCAAACTAGAATTTCCAAAAGACAATTTCCCCCAAACTGCTTCTCTCACCTAACCAAAGTGGCTCACATGTTAGTCAGCATTATTAGGTCTCTGCCAGTGATTCCCACACTCATAGCCTACGAGGGGTGATGCCCGTCTGCAGATGATAGAAGCCACCCTTCAGGGACATGTTAATAGTATCAGTATAGTTCACTTTGGGTAGCAGGGTACTCATGAGTATATACTTAGATTTGCATCATTCAAACCTCCTCTCTGCTACTCCATGGCACGCACTTCAGATTCTTACGCTATTTTAAAACTCACTGGGGTTTGGCAAACACCAACAGAAATGTAAACGGTGATTGTTTTCCTGAGCAAGCGTGATTTGTTTTATGGCTGTTCAAGTTATAAAGTTGTTCTCACATTGTATTTAAATAAAATCATGCTGTTTTTAAAGGTCACTGTAACTATAGATTTAAATTTCTGGCACAATTTTATTAGTGTTCACTTCTGAAGCTAATAAGATAACAGAGTTTTCTATGTTACTCTCATTGTAACATCGATAAAGTGACTTTCAATAAAAGATTTATGTTATTTTGATACATAGCTCTCTTCCATTTTTTTTCTACCTGGACAGTGTCTCTGAGAAGCCTGCAGAAGAGTCTGTTCTCATGGTCCCTGAAGAGACAAGAGAAAAACTGGTGTTCCATTTGTTGTGCTGTTCCTCCAGTGAGGAAGCAAGGGACTTGTCTTCTGAATCCTCTCTTGCCTTAACTCTTATTTTTGCCTCACAGCCCAGGGCTGCACCGAAAGCCCAAGTCTTCGATGAGCTCGGGTTCATGGGTTCACTGTCTGAAACTGGTTTCCTCTGCTCTTTATATCTTGTCCCAAGCAGCCATTTGAGGTACCAGTCATTACTGTGGCATTTTCATTTCGTTGTCCTTCGTTCTGAATAGGTGAGAAGTCATGAAATCACTTAGGAAAGCTCATACGTTTGTTGTAATATTAAACCTTGGTAATTGCATATAACTGCATTCCTTCTATCTAATTACTTTCATCATGTAATTACTAATATGAACCCTGAAACAATGATGGGACAGATGAGCAAAGCAAAGTAGTATGGGGGGGGAAAGACTTAACTGACATGTCACCTCAGGACTGGTGTTTTACTATCTGAGTATCATTCGAGGAGCTCGAGCCTTTCAATCTAGTGACTCTGTGCTGCAAATCTATGGCAGCTTTTGTCTGGAAACAGGGTGTGTGAGTTCACAGATTTACCATGCTCCAATTATATGCCCTAACTGGAAAGAGAAAAAAAAAAGAATAAAGAACCAGTTTAAAAGAAATGATAGGGCCAGGTGTGGTGGGTCACACCTGCAATCCCAGCACTCAAGAGGCTAAAACAGGACAGCAGGGAGGATGAGGTCGGCCAGGGCAGCACAAGCAAGTACCAGGCAGTGAGAGTGAGAGGCAAGGAGAGAGAAGTGGGGAGATGCCCTGGAAGCTGTGAACATAACAACCTGACATCAGAAATAAGCCACATAGGACAGGCGCCTGTTGTAATGAAGCCCCATGAAAGAGAAGAGGGAAGGGTGCACTGCATTCACCAAGCAGAGGAAATGTTCTCACTGCATGGGCAAACCGAAGAGTAATGCATTCAGGAAGAAATGAGAGCAGAAAGAAGACACATGGAGACTCGCCTTGAACTATGGGTTGTGAAAACCTGAACACCAAAACCACAACTTAAATTACTCAAGGATGGACCCAAAAGAAAATTGAGAACCAAAATCCGAGTAGCATATCTTGGGGTTTATTCCAATGGCAGGGCACCTTAAATATTTATTAGGACTTTATAGGGCAGTCCCAGCCTCCTAGTCCTCCCTTGGTCCTTTTCTGGGCAGCCTAGGCTCAGTTAAAGCAAAGCTTTATGACAGTACAGATAAAACATTTGAAATGAAACCCAGACTTAACCATACAGGACACAGCAGGGAGTTTCACACTCTGACACCTGACCTGGGCATTAAGTACTAACTAAATACATAGTAGGTTAGGGTAAATAAACACTCTGAAATGACTGCATATATACATATTCATATATATGTTTTCTGTATGCTTTATTATGTATATATATGCATATATACATTAATATGTATATTAATGCTATCTAAACATATATTTGTGAAATAAGGCTGAAGATGCTTATGAAATGTTTATTTCACCAGCTGATAGTTGTTGACTTGATTAGTCATGTTCACATTGTGCCAGAAACAAGACAGATACACTGCTAGCAGGAGAAGACTGTTACCAATTTAGCTACTAAACTGTAAGAAAGAGAAACACTGGGGATGCTTTTTATATCAACATACTTTTTGCATACTCTGAACTACCACAAGGGGTAAATATTCTCTTCTTTTCAAAGATGGGAACACTGAGTGTCTTGTCCTTACATAAAACGACCATGCCACATACAAGCAACACATTGCCAGCAAGCCAATGATTTAAACATTTGAAAAAAAAATTCCTACTCTTGGTGTGTGTGTGTGCATGGGTGTGCGAGTGTAAGGCCTACTAAGCTACTAGAGAATACTTGGAAATTTAGTCGGAAGGAAGACACTACTCCCAGTGGTTAAAAGCAAGTAAATAACAGACATTCATTTCAGTCCCTTACATATGTTTAAATTCAAATGCATTCAAAAGTGGACGTCCACAATGTTTTAAAATTTAACCTGCCTTGGTTTTACTTACTTTTATTAATTTTTAATTACGTGTGTGCATCTATGTTTGTTTTGGGGTATATGCATGTGAATGCAGGTGCCCGTGGAGGCCAGAGGCAGGAGTAAGCCACCAGCATGGGTGCTGGGGAGTTTAGTCCTCTGCAAGAGCAGTACATGCTCTTAACTGCTGAGCTAGCTCTCTACCCCGGACGTCTGGTTTTTTTTTTTGTTTTGTTTTGTTTTTGTTTTTTTTTTTTTTTGAGACAGGGTTTCTCTGTGTATCCCTGGCTGTCCTGGACTCACTTTGTAGACCAGGCTGGCCTCGCACTCACAGAGATCCACCTGCCTCTGCCTCCCAAGTGCTGGGATTAAAGGCGTGCGCCACCACCTCCCGGCAATGTCTGGTTTTAAAATGGAAGCGTGTATGTTTTAAAAACTTTGGGATATATGGAAATCTATAAAGGAAATTAAAGTCATCTAGGAGCTCATTAGTCAAAAATAAACAATTAATATATTCTTGTTTCACTTTAGTCCCTTTTATGACAATTTTAAGCTTATAATGTACAAGACTTTTAAGTATAATAAACAAAAGTTTGGATGGATGATGAAGAAAGACAGTATCTGCCACTCAAATTATCTATAGGCCTTTAAAGAGGAAGACAATAACCATTCAATATCTCTGTCCGTTCATAAGGTTTTCAACCAGTTAAGTCCTAAAACTTACACTTTCCAGTGTGTGGACTGCCATGTTCACTGGTGTGTGTTGTATCTGTGGATCTACATCACTTATATAAGAATACCCCACACAAAACTTGTAACCATATTCCTCAGGGAAAGAAAGGATAACAGCTAGGTCTGATGAAAAGATCACATGTATCACAAGAAAATATATAATGTGTGTTACACATTTTGCATACTTTAGCTTATATAAAAGAGGGTTAGCAGGAAAATAAGGCATGATTGATAAAGGCTCGGGAGGTTCTGACTGCTATAACAGACTTGTTCTTATATTATTAAACTTCCAGAGAATTTATTATCAAAATTAAAAATGAAGTTTCAGTTGCATATAAAGTCATAATCCCATTCAAGAGTTGTCAGGGAATGTCAATGGAAGTCTACACACAGCACTGAAGGCAGGGAGGAAGCAAGGGAGGGCTCCAGTTGGAATGTTGGGTATATTCAGACAGTTTCCTCTTGACTTAGACGGTCATGACACACTGAATGAACTGAAAGAGGAAAATCAGTGTTATACTACAGCCTGCAAAATACTGAGGATGCCATAACCTCTCTGTAAGCAGTTTCCACTTTCGTTTTCTATCTTGGTGTTGTGGGTAAACAGGAACAAAAAAGCCCCAATTTTCTAAGTTATGCATAAATAAAGGGTGGGAAGATTTTTACTTTTAGGGGAACTTTCTTTTGTAAAGTCTGATGAGTTTCTCACTTTATGGGAAGGAGGAACCGCTTCAACAGATGAAGAATTGAGATCCCAAAAAAATATTTAAGAGTCTAGAAATAGTCATGGTCAAAGTATTTACCCACAAGAACAAACAACAAGCCTACACTGTCATATCATGTGAGGACTTCCAAACTGTGTTTTCACCCCACTACTCTAGCAGGGCATTTGATACGCAACCGCCCTTTGAAATATGCTTTATGATTTTATAGGAAGTATAGGGTCTGCAGCTTCCAAAACTAAGAAATGACATACCAGTGGCTGCCTGGACAGTTCCCATTTTCCCTCCATACATTACAGCATCGATCTTCAGACGTTTGGCCCCGTTTCTCTGACAGACATTGATTTTAGAGCAGGGGTTATGAAGGACTTGCCTACCCTGTCTTGGCAGAGCTAGGCTGTCGACTTACCTGCTTCTAGGTTTTGTCCTTTTTGGACAGCATTATGTCTACAGTTGGAGCAAGGGGCTTTATAAGAGGGAAAGCCACACTCACACAGAAAGAGAAAAGCCAACCCTGCTCCAGCAACTCAGAAATGCACATTTAACAACATCAGTATTTGCTGCCATCCCAACTAGACCCACTAGAACACTGGTTCTCAACCTTCCCAATGCTGCGACCCTTTAATACAGTTATTCAGGTTGTGGTGACCCCAACCATGAAATTATTCTTGTAGCTACTTCATAACTATAATTTTTCTACTGTTACAAATTGTAATGAAAATATCTGATATGCAGGAGAGTGACACCCCTGTGATGGGGACATTCAACCAGTACAGAGGTTGAGAACCACTGCACTAGACCATACCCCTCCTGAGCTTACTCTCCAGCACTGGTAAGGAGCTACATTATCAATTCTGCTAAGCCAACTTGATGATCCATACTTGAGAGAAAAAGAATCCAAAGATTAGGACATGTAGAAACCTCTTTAGTGGCCCCTGCTGATGCCAAAGTCTATACTTTTCCTACTACCCAAGTCATCTCCGTAAATAACCTGTCCTAAATCATGGTTTTAAACTAGTGTCTGCTGATGTTCTCAAGGAACAGCATAGGTATGCTAAAAACAACTGCAAGCTACCTCTCATGATATGTTTGTTTTGAGAGCCCATGAAACATCTGCATTTGCAGGACATCTCAAGACACAACTAGCTGAGATCTGACAAAAGCTCTGAAAGAGACCTTACTGTTACTTTGTCTATGTGTGTATGTGGTGCATGCTGTGTGTCAGGATCTGTATATGAGGTGCATGCTGTGTGTTGGGATGTGTATATGATGTGGTACATGCTGTGTGTCAGGGTGCACATGTAGGTGGAGGCTGAGGACAGCCTCAAGTGCTCAGGCCTCGGGTGCTATCCACCTTTGGAGAGTGTTTCTCACTGGCCTTCAACTCACTAAGCAGGCTAGCCTGGATAGTCAGCAAGCCCAGGGACCTACCTCTGTGTACTTCCCCAGTACTGGGATTACGACAGAGTGCTACTACAGCCAGCTTTTTGCACATGGGTTCTGGGGATTGACCTGACTGATGTCCTCCTGTTTGTCTGCAACAAAGCTATCATCCCAGCCCGAAAGAGGCACCGTTATTATGACACCCACTTCGCTCAGACTCGGAACAACCAGGGAAATCTGCTTGTATGACCCAGTCAATAAATGCAACAGACTGGAACTGACTTTGAAGTAATCCTCCTGCCTCAGCTTCAGAAGTGCTGGGATAACATACATGATCCACCATGTCCTGTTAATGTTTTCTGTTTTTTGGCTTTGTTTTGTCTTTTCAGAGTCTCACAAGCATAGCTCAGGCTGGCCATGAACTCATGGGAATCCACCTGTCTCAGCCTCCCGAGTGCATGAGCCACCATGTCCATATTCTTAATAGCTAACTTCAGAAGGAAATGTCATTTTATGTGCAGTATGTGTTCTACTTAGCTCTTATTTACTGATACTTACATCATCATAGGAGAAATTCACAACTCCTTGTTGACCAGAATCCCGTCTTCGGAAGCTATCTGCAAAACAACATAGTAAAATATAGTTTTTCTTTAGATGGCCTTTCTAAAATCACAACAGCTAACTATTTGGCTTTGGGATCAAACTTCAATAACATTTTAATTCTACAAGCAGTCAACATAAGGCCAAAGAGAAACAGTCAGCTATTAAAATATTTTATATACCTGCCCCTAGAGGCATTGCAGATGTGTCTGCTGTGTCACATGTGCATCAGTAGGTGGAGAGAGGAGAGAGGCTATGTCTACATTCAGTGTTCTGACCTATGAACATCTAAATGAATAGTAGCCTACCATTCCTGGGAAAAAAAAGTAAGCTGGAGACCAACACCACTTTGGCATCATGGGGCCCAGAAGGGAAGTTAGCCTGTGTCAACCACAGTCCAGCACCAGGCAAGCACCAGAAGGGCTCCCAGGACAGTAAGCAAGCCAGAGGCTAGGGGAGCCTGCCTGGCCCTGGATGAGGGTGTTGTGGTTGAGCTAGCCCCAGGGTGTGAGTGTAGGACAGCCAGCCCTGCTTTGTGGTAGTGTTGGGCAGGGAGAGATCCCCTCCCCTCCCTTTTGTCCTTACTCAATGGTGGACAGGAGATCTGGCCCAATGGAGGTCACAAGATCAGGAGAGTTGTCCCTTCCCCTCACATGCTACAGCACTCAGGAGAGCAGGCCCTGCACCTTGCTTGGGCAGTACACTACAGCTAGCCCTGGATATGGGGTGTGTCAGGCTGAGTAACCCAGGGTGAGTCAGCACTGAGAGAGTGAGTGTGGGAGAGCCAGTCTTGTCTTCTGTCTGCTTTGTGATGTTAGTGAGGGAAATATCCCCTTTATTGTTTTGCCCTTGCCTCAGGTAGCAGGCAGGAGAATTGGCCCTGATGGGGTCATAAAAGCAGGAGAGCTGGATTAATCCCTTACCTACTGCAGAACTCAGGAGAGCAGGCCCTGTAAGTGGGGGTTGCAGGCTCAGAACCAGGGCTTTGAGTTGGCCCACCCCAACATAAACCCCATGGATGAACTGCTGGAGTGCATGAAGAGACCAGTTCCACAGACCCAAAACTAGAGGATCTCCATGACACAGGACAACAACAGTATATCTGAGAAGAGTCCCAGTGAGGTTCCAGTACTGACAAAGTAACAGAAGCCAGAGGCCTAGTGCCAAACCAAGGAGTCATTGTAATGAACATTTGCAAGCAAAAAAGTATTGAGAAAAGGGAATATTGTGGGACACACTGAGACACACTACAACTTCCACACTGAGGTTTTTTTTTGTTGTTGTTGTTGTTTTGTTTATGTTGGGGAAGCTGCAAGGACAGAGGGCAGGTCTGAGGGGAGGTGGGAGATGAGAGGAAACAGTGTGCATGATGTGAAATTCACAAAATAAAAAAATAAGGAAAAACAAAAAAATATTTTATGGTGGCATCACAGGCAGAAGGTAGACAATGGTCATTTTTGATGTGGATTAGAGAAAAATGAGTGGTCTCAATTAGTAAAAGCAGTTTAGCTTTCAAGGCCTTTAACTAGGATGCCAGCAATAGGATTCTCATCCCTGTACTAACGCCCAAGCTGCCTAAGCAAGGAGACAGATGATGGATACACTCCCTCATACGATAAACAGGCTGTGATCAAATATTCCACAACGTCAGCCCTGATGGCCAGAAATGACTTACTTTACTTTTTCTCTTTTCAAACATCCCACAGTTGAAGAGAATTATTCACAGCCAAACTCTGTGATTGATTTTTGCCTAAATTAGGACTGAGGGTGGAGCCCAGGGGCCCAGTGTGTGTGAGCTCTCTGTGACCCAGGCACCACAAACAAATGCATTTACAAAATAGATGGGTATATCTGCAGCATTTTAATAAAATGTACTATGATAATTCATTCATCTAAAAAAAATTCTGAATAGCTTCTTATGCTTCATTTTCTTAATAGCTGTGTTAGAGGTCTACTAAAGCACCTCCTAAAACCATAAAAAAAACTGGACAGAAGTTCAGAGTTATGGAAAAATGACAAATGGCATTAAAAACAAGAGTCTTCTCTGCTCCTGGTAATGCTGAGTGGCTTCACAGAACATACCTGTGAGTGCCCTCAGTTTGACGCAGCAGGCAATATAGTCGTCAAAGGTGATCTTCCCACTGGTGCTGTATCGCTTTGCAACTGAATTCACAGTTTGGGGGCTCAACCTGAATCCTGGAAGGCAGAAAAGTTACCCAGCAAGAAAGGGTTGAAGGCTTGCAAAAAAAAAAAAAAAAAAAAAAAAACAAAGACAGGAAAAAACAAAAACAAAAAACAACAGAAACCCCAAAACAATCACAGAAACATTACAAATAGACACAATTGTAACTAAAAGAGAGAGATAAAGAAAGAAGAAAGAAAGAAAGGAAGAAACAAAGAAGGAAATAAAGAGAAAGAAAGAAAAAGGCTGTCTTCGAGTAGCATATACTTTTAGGGAAACACAAAACACAGTTAATGGAGAGCTCTAGCTGGCAACACGAACCCATTGTCGTCAGGGCCTTCTGCAGCTCCTGGGGGTCCACCGTTCCACTCCTGTCACTGTCGAAGCTGATGAAGTGTTGTCTCCACCCATTCAGCACAGCCCAGAGCTCTTTAAATTCATTGAACCCCATCGTGCCAGACATATCTCTCTGAACTACAATCAAGGACTGGACCGTCTCATTTTACATCTTTAATGATTACAGGACAGAATGAAGAAGGGTAAGGGGAATTCAGTGTTTTCTGTTAAAGTGGCAAAAAGACACCCCAAATTTTAAAAGGCTTGTCTATATCCGTCTTGATAGGATACAAAAAAAGTAATGACAAATGGTATAACAAATGACCTATGGATTTAAACTCACAGTCATCCTCCTGCCTCAGCATCCTGAGTGCTGAAATTACAGGCATGAGCCACCACACCTCTGGCTCCTTGCGCAATCTCGAACAACCAACCTTCTATTTACTAAACTTCCCGTCTGTTTTCCATATCAAATTATGTCCTGAACACCCATTTTTCTGTGGAAACAAAGATAACCTATATGCTCTGAATAGAGAAAGAAAGAAAGAAAGAGAGAGAGAGAGAGAGAGAGAGAGAGAGAAAGAAAGAAAGAAAGAAAGAAAGAAAGAAAGAAAGAAAGAAAGAAAGAAAGAAAGAGAAAAAGAAAAAGAAAGAAATGAGAAGATGATATGTACGGCATTGTAAGCCATAAGTAAACAGCAGCTTTCTTACTGGAATTGGGCTGCATTTCCTGGGTGCTCTCGGTTATGGGGTCTGATATTTCCTTGCTAAGCCCCCAGACCCAAGGATTTCACCTGTAGAAAGTGAAATGAGGTGGAAAGTACCACGGATGGCAGACTAGCCAAACTGAGACTGACGATTGGCTGGCATTCTTGTAGACTTTGGTGCCATACTGAACTAACTCTAACATACACTCCCTCCCACCCATCTCTCTGGAGAAAGGATCTCTATAGCTCAGGCTAACTTCCAACTCACAGTACAGACCATGCTTCCCTTAAACTTGCAGTCATCCTCCTGCCTCAGCATCCTGAGTGCTGAAATTACAGGCATGAGCCACCACACCTCTGGCTCCTTGCGCAATCTCGAACAACCAACCTTCTATTTACTAAACTTCCCGTCTGTTTTCCACACCAAATTATGTCCTAACAGCTAGTTATTTCACAAAACTTTTTGGTGGTGACTTGCTATTTTTGTGTTTACTTGTTATTTGTCCTGAGATGAGTTGTTTCAGAAAGGTTTTTTTTTTTTTTTTTTGCCATGGAAAAACACTCCACACAATCATTAAGGTAAAGGATACATCCAACATTGAAACCATAAGGCGACAAGTCTCCAGATTAAAAGCTGTTAAATCAAAGAAAGTACATGAATAAATATACTTTCAAGATTTCACATTACATTGTAATCATTCAAATTAATTATGAATTTTATTATTAATTCACTCTTTAAACCATGGTACTCATTTTGCATGGGACAGAGCTCAGCATGTCTGGCTTATACCTATTTTGTGGGACCATGTGGCAAACATGGCCCAGTCTCAAGAACTGCATGGTTTATGCATCTGCCCACATTAGAGATACCAGTGGGAATCCCAATCCTTCCTCCCCCAGTACTCAATCACCATGTAAATAGGATTGGATCAACTGGCAGCCCTACTGTTACTCCTGGTTTAGTCATTTCTTTAAGCTGTAGGACTTATGGGCTCCTTAACAGACATCCCTAATTCTGTTTTACTAAGCCACTCCCTAGTCCCTATGATCTGAAACTGTCTGAAGGATCTGTAGCAACACTAAGGTCCTGCAGACTGCTAATCTGGGCTGAGTAGACCATTGTGTAGGCAGAATGTTACAGTTCACAAGCTGGAATTATCTTGGACTACTTGGGGCCTTTAATAGCCAATAACTCTAACTTTTGATCTGACCCAATGTCCTCTTACTTGGTAGAAATACTCCTTAGAATGTATCACTGTGCTTCACAGACCACCGGCATCTACCAGTCCTATAGCCATGAATGTAAAGCTGAAAGCTCTGGTCCCCTACTCTGCAGTAGTTAGTGTACTTGATCTCCCCACCAGTGGAAATGGCAAAGGTCCTCGTTCATGACTCTCTGTTTCTGTTTGACTATACCAATTCATGTGACTTCTTCCATAGTGGAACTTATCATTCAAGGTAACTTGAGGCCATGTTCTTGAACCACAGTCCTTCGTGTTTAGCTCAGAATAAACGACTTATTTCCTTTAACCCGGACTCTGTATATTATATTCTCAGTGTAGTCTTTACCTTATGGCTGGAGTGGCATGTGTTCTACATTACAGCATGCTGGAGGGTGTTCTGCTCTCAGGGTAAGGGCCAGAAACCCTACATGTGGGGACATTCATAAACTTTCCCAGTTCACCAACAACCAGGCAGGCTCTCCACAGGGAATTCCTCACTTCTGTAACTAAACCATGTTCCCTCTGGGTCTTTTGTAGGTACTGTTCTATATATTTACCCACACCCTCCCCTACTCACTATGGTCTAGACCGTGTGTCTGCTGGTATGATCCCAGTCTCAGTTCTTATCCCAGGAATCTTCACCAAGTAGAGCTGTTTCTGCACACCCAGTGTAACCGACTGTCCATCAAAAAATGGACTAGTTGGTTGACGGGATGAACGAATGGATGGACTGAATTCTCACCCCTAGACAGGAGCTGTCGTTTCGTGTAGCAGTGTGCCTCATTTGTAAAGGCTAAGGGGAAATGTGGGTTATTATTCTTTTAATAGAATATTTTGGGTTTTACGGATACTTAAAAGTTGTATATGCTAAGTCAAATACCAATATGGCTATAGGCCCACGGTTCCTTCATTTTATTTACTTTATTTATTTTGCTTTTTTGAGTCTCATGTAACCCAGGCTGCCTCCACCTCTATACAGATAATGACCTCGAATTCCCGCTCCTCCTGCCTCCACCTCCCAAGTCCTTGGACTACAGGCACAGATTACAATGCTCAGCTAATTTCTCTGTTCTAGAAAGTTTTCTAATGCATTAGCTAACAGCCACCCAACAGCCAATTGATAGATGCAGGGCCTAAGTACTAGGAGTACTGGTACTGGGTACGAGGTACTAGGTACTGGGTACCTATTTCACAACATGAAATAAAGCTAGAGCACGGATGTCCAATAAATTGGGGTGAGGCAAACAGGTCTTGCTCAATTTTCCTCATTGCATTTTCACCTGGAAACAGTTTTTATTAATATGAATTATTCAATATAACTTCAAAACCATCCACATGGTGAATGATGTCCCTCTGCTGCTGCTTCTCTTCGCTCTACCACAATGTCTCAGACATTTTTTTCTTCCAGTAGAAACAGAATGCACCATGCCTAGTGAGAACAGAAGCCTCTACCTGCTTCTGTCAAGCTTTGTGCAGAGGAACGGCCAAACTCAAGGGAAGGAGAAGCTGAATTTCAGTTTTGGAGACTGGAATCGAAGTTCCCCATCAAGTCCCCCTCTAGGGATGACTGGTTCTTGTCGGTAGTGCCCCACATGTTCCCTTCCACTCCAAGTCTGTGGGCTATTCCACTCTGATTTGGAATCTGAGTTTAAAAGATTGATGGCTATATAGTTTCTGTACTGAAGGACTCTTGTCAGCTTAGAAGTTGGGTGGTACATCATGGATACTACAGGGAGCCAAGCTAATTAACTAGATCACACGTTTCTTATGTTTCAGGGAATGTCTTCTGTATGACACGTTGATCTAAGGCCATCATAAAAATAACTTTCTCAAGTAAAAAAATTTTTAAATTTATGATTAGATTTCTTTCTATGTGTGTGTGTATGGGGGGGGGTGTCAGAGAGTCAGAGACAGTCACAGGGCAACTTTCTCAAGTTGGTGTTGAGCACAGGGTTTGAACTCAGGTCATCAGTCTCGGAGGCAAA
Organism: Lophiomys imhausi; assembly: GCA_907164525.1. NCBI lineage: Eukaryota > Metazoa > Chordata > Mammalia > Rodentia > Muridae > Lophiomys > Lophiomys imhausi. The sequence goes on from CAJQZJ010037464.1 coordinate 2,106,576, forward strand.
GGATCAGCTGAGCCACCTCACCAGACCTCAAAATAAAATTCTTAAAGGAACTGCTCTCTAAGGTTGTGCATGTTTTCAAAATCAGACGCATCTCTTCTACTGAAAAGCTGTGGGCTAATAAGATATCTCACTGGGTAAATGCCATTAGAACTTCCTTGGTCAGTTCAATTGCTTGATGTTAAAAATTAACAATTTAAATATAAGCACCACTGTTCCCTTCACCTAGAAAGTGCTTCTCTTGTTTAGAACCAAATTAAATGATAGAAATTTGAAAGGCTCTTCTCTTTTGAATTAATTTCCCAACTAGGAAATAGTAATAGGGCATTGAAGTGATACAAAACAAGGCATGCTAAGAGCAGAAACATGAGTTTTTTAAAGATGGCCATCTAGAGAACAGAAGAGCGCCTCAAACAGCTGAAAATGCCGCTGGAAATCGTAAGTATGCATTCTAAGCATTTAACTTACTGCTTACTATGAAGTTGAAGTGTCCGTTTGATGTCCTCACTTCACTGACAAATGGAAAGAATTTCGAAGGTGCTATACTTGAGCTAAGTCAGTACTCTTTGTCCCAGACATTTCTCATGGTCAAGGCTAGACTTGAACAAAAAGCCAAGTACGTGGGATGACAAGCCCCAGTCAGGATGCAGCATCTTTGCAACGTTTACTGCCCTGTTTGCCGCCTGGAGCACAGTGCTGAAAATGTAGGAAATGGGGATATGTGCTGAAGAAGTCTGCTGGGGGGCAGAAAGGCTAGTATGAGGTGAAAGCAGAAGAGGTACTCTGTCCTCAGGGTGACCACATCCTCTCGGGTGAAAGAAAACATGACCTAGTGAATGTCATGGCCAGCAAGTGTTTATATTGCCAAGTAGCAAGCCCAGGGCCCAGGGATCAGACCGCAAGACTGGCCACTCTGTCAGTGCCACCAGAGCTAGGACAGAACAAGCACTTGGAAAAGTCAGTGGTACATGTTAGTACTCCTCATTAATGATACCAGATCTGGCAGATTCCATTTCAGCACCCTAACTTGTCCTCTGTGAGGGAAGCCACCCAAATTGCCTCATTGGTTTGAATGGTTCCAGATATAGAGAACCCAAATCCAAGAAATACACTAAAACCTGTCTCATAAGCCAGAATGGCTTGTTAGGAACTATGTTCAGTTAACCTTTTAAAAATAATAGCGTGGTGGATCAGAAAAGTTTCATTTCTTTAGAGGGACAATCACAGTTCACAGCTGAAGTACAGAGAACAAGAGCATTATTAGAAAGATTCTAAGACCACAAACTTACGTTTGTATCCGCCAGCAATGCCAGACTGTGTTAAGCATCTCTGCAACTCGTCAGCATCAATTTGTCCATCCTTTGAAAAACAAACAAAAACAAAAAACAGAAAGAGGACCCATGATGGTGAGCTGTACTTTTAAGTCCTTAAGCAACAATAACAAAAGAAAATGATTATTTTTAGCATTTTTTTAAGGAATGCTTTTTAAAATTGGGCATTCTTCTCCTTACCCTAATTTCAAAAATAATTTAACTGTGAAAGAATATTTGTCATGGCAGTCTCCACTTAGTTTGAGCCAAGAAACTATCAAAATTAATCATTTTAAAATTCGTTATGGAATTGTTTAAAAACATATTACCCAACTCCTTTTTTGAGAGAGGGAGGAAGTACAGTATATAGCAGACTTTCAGGCATCAGTAAATACAAGGCTTGGTCCAAGGAGAAAGAGGTTCTTGGATCAATTTATGACTCAGGAGACAGGGTTTTCCAAGCACAATTATATGCTGAAGATACATGGTAGGTTACTGGTACCCACGTACTGATTGCTTGAGGTCAGAAGGAGATATATATCATTTTGGAGGATTTTAAATAAAATTCATAACTCCAAGTTGGTGAGATCCATTAAGTTATAAATAGTTAACAAGATCAATAATTTGCAGGAAGATGAATGTGTGGAATAGAGGCCAGGGCTGCTGAAAGCCAAGCAGGTGGGTTCACTTACACGCTGGAGACACTGGCAATCTAAGAATGCTAGTCCTGAGGTGTGCTATGTCTTGTGGTTTCAAAGACAGAGATCAATAACATATTAAGTAGATACTTGAGAGGAAAGTCTCCCAGTCTTCAACTCAATTTTCCATTCAAATTCTCAAAGCTGTGTTTCTTAGAGTACCACTTTCAAAAGTGGCCTGAGGATTTTGCTTAGCATATTCTAGAGCATTTCTTTTTCAGACCATGATTTCAATCTTTCTGGTTCTTGTTCGAAACAAGTTTAAGGTGAATAGCTAGGAATAAACATCCCTCCTACACATGCCTGGATTACATCCGCAGTACATTTACCAAACACACAGTGACCTTGCAAGCTAGGCAAGTGCCCTATCTCACGGCAGTCATACATCTGTCATACAGCACTCTGAGGGAAGGAAGTGGGACTCAGGACGTGTGACTAGCTGACCTGCATTCTTTCCCCAGGTCAGCAGGACATAACACCTAAAAAGGACATAGAAAGCTAGCTCAGTAAGAGCACCTGCACCAGAGGTGGAGATTACCTTCCACATACTCATAGTAACTCTTGTGCTTGGAAGATGATGGCTCTCTACAGTTCTTTTCTACCTCCTACGGGGATAAATGATTAATTATCAAATTCAACTGAAAATAGTTGTCTATCATAATTGGGTCAGGGAATAATTACTAATACATGCCTTTAGGTTGGTCAAACAGAGGGGCTTTGTTTTTGTTCATATCTTGAATTTCTTCTCTGTAAGCAACCCTGATAATACAGCCCTAAAGGCATTTTTATACTCTGTAGATCTTCAAAGAATATTTATAATCCCCTTTTGGGCCAATTGAACCCTAGTTCAGTCGCAAGTTCAGTTTTGAACTGATCGATTATTAGCACAGGCAATACTGTGCCCAACTTTGTCCGGAACTAAAATAAAGATCTTAGTTTTCCTTTCCCTGTTTCTTCTTCCACCCAGGCAAAGGGACTCACTTCCAGGGCAAGGACCGTTTTTGCTGCCTGCCACTGTATTAAATGCTAACACAACAGAATATAACAATTCTTCAATATTAAAAGGAAAGGCTAACCTGTCCAGCCACAGCAGCAAAGTAACCATAGAGTGGATCCTGAGTCTGTCCAGGAAATGCAGGCCCTCCAGGAGCCCCTCCATACTGTGAAAAGGAAATGCAAACCCATTAGACAGAAAACCGAGTTTATTCTTTTCACCAACGCAAGGCTTTTGTGCACAGTCCAGGCAATTGATGCCTGTGTGCCCTTCATAGGATCTACCTCCCCAACAACTCACACTCCAGCGCAGTGACCCACCCAGCTTTTCCACCTCTCCTCCTTTGATATTTAAAAGCAGGCGACGTGGTCCAACATAAGTCTCTTATGAAAGTGAAGTCACTGTATGTGAAGCCACATAAAATCCCTATTTACTAGGAGATTACAGAGGTCATTGTAACCGAAACAAGCGTTCTGGTAGCAAGGCTCGGGATTGTTTTCCTGTTGGTGTTTTTACAGATGTTTTAAAAGTACTTGAAGTACTAGGTAAGGTGGAGTTGGTACAGGGGTGACAGGTGTGGCCTGGCAAGAAGTGCGATGGCCCGGCTGTATCTCAGATGAGGTTCCTTCTGTCTCTTGACAGTTACATCCCTGACATCTGGCGAAGTGGCTTTCCTGTAGACCTTCAGCTCATTTCTCCAGACTTTTTGGTCTCCCTGTTACTTTCTTTTCAAGGGAGTGACCACAGGACCATTCTAGATCAAGATGGCTGTTGCTGCTTTGGGGGGGGGGGGGATTCCGAAAGAGAGCGAGCGAGAGATTGAGCAGGAAGTCAACACCCAGCTTGCACTATCTCACGCCACATTTCCTAGTCACCGAGTAGGCTTCCCGGGTCGCAGCCTACCCACCCATGGGCCGGGGAGAGACCCCTAGGAAGAGATGGGGCAGAAAAATGGAGTGGGGCCAAGGCTGGACATCAGGGGCCAGGCGAGCGCGCAAGGAGCATCTGGGACCCCGGAATCCACCCTCGGCGCCTCCTCCCGCTCGCCCGCGGTGTCCTCTCGCCCTGGGAGCAGGAAGGTTGCGGTGCCCTCGCGCGCTGGACTTACCCCGCCTGGGTAGTACCCGCCGCCGGCGCCAGGGTGCCCGGGATACGACATGGTGCAGACTGCGCCTCCGCCCTGCGCGTCTGCTGCTCCGCCCGTCCACCCGCCCGGAGCCGCCCCGGAGCGCACCACGCCGCCTCGCGGGGGACGCCGACCCCCGCCCCCCATCCCCGACCGCCCCGTGCTACCCCGCGCGCTGCCTGCTCCATTCTGCCTACGTGCTGTGTCGGCGTCCCGCGCGACCCACTGTCCGGCAGCGACCCAGGGTTCATAACAGAATCCATTCTCCCTCCCGGTCTAGTGGCACATTCCGACATCCCCCGGGGATTTTTTTTTTCTTCTTCTTCTTCCTAGTGTGCTATTTTGTGGAACCTTTGCAATTTAAACCAGGTTGTTGGACAGGGAAGGTGGGATAAGAACGCTGTGCACACTTGTAGGGAAGGGAAGAGCAACGCCAGTGGGTGAAGGAGACTATTTACAAACTAGTCAAGCATCTTGGAAAACCGGAGAAAACTTCAGGGCTATGCAAGAGGACGTTTAGCTTTGAATGAAGGTGGCCTGATTCTTTGCCAACTGTTAAGCTGGGTGTAGCTCACTCAGGTGCGATTGCGAGGCATGGGTGTGTGGGCTGGGCTAAGAGAAGAGATTATTTTCTAGGCAGGACAGCCTCACTCAAATCATTCGTAGAAAATTGAATTGTTTAACTTTCCAGATGGTTCAGCAACTGTGCTGGTGAGCATTACTGGAAAGGATGTGTTAGGTAGTTCAGAAAATACTTCACAGTTTCTTTTTCGCATTTTAGTGCAATTGCCACAAGAGAAAATTGTTTGCTCTCTCTTGACTGTTAAGGACTAGACAATGTTTGGTTGGTTGGTTGGTTTACTCTTTCTTTCTGTGGCCCAGGCTCTCAGGCTAGCCCGGAACTCATGGCTTCAGCCTCCTGAAGAGTCACTATGACAGCATGTTTTTTTCTGATTTTAACATTTTGAGAAACACCTTAATGAACAAGATTGACCATACCTTGACTTGAGCCATTTTGGTGGTCATAAGCACTTTGTTCAAATTCTCCTTTTGGATGAATAAATTCCAAAAAACAAAAGTTCTGAACATCGAGAAAAATTCTAGTAGTCTCCATGATCAGCTAGCAAATGTGTGGCCTGCTCTGTGTCTGATTCTGGAGATAAAATTACTGTTTTCAAAGACCATGATAGTCAGTGTTGGCCCTGGAGTTTTGGGACAAAGGCAAGAAGGCCTGGGCCAAGAAATCCCCGCCCCCTCTCTTCTGGCCAGGAGCCCATGTTTTCAAAAGCCCGAGCAAACCACTGGACAAAGGCAGCTCCTAGGTCCAGATTCCGAAGTTCCCGCTGGACCTAAGACCTATCTACAGGTCCCTAAACTCGGCAAATAAGGTTGTAGCCCCAGTACTTCACCATCGTGTCTCAAATCCCTCCCACTCCCCTTTAAGAAGCTCCTACCCCAGCACAGCCTTGTGACTTCACTATCCCCCCTCCTTCGAGGTCTATGACACCTGCCTGAGAGCTGCTCCCTAATAAACCTACCTTTTTATTATAAATTCGGCTCAATTCAATTTATTATGTTGCTGGAGAAGCATTCAGTTAGTACAGGTAGATTAGACAGTTTGAGTTTTTGGAGATTTAATCAGCTAGATGATCAGGGCTGAACTCACTCATTTGAGTTTAAACTCTTTCAGAAGTCAAGTTTGAAAACAAACAAACAAAAAAAGGGGGGGTCGCTAATAAAATGTTTGTAACTAATGCAAGATTCGTTTTATGGATAAGTGACTATGCTAATTGTTACATTAGGGGTCATTATATTCTGGTTACCCTTTATCCCTTAAGAAGTGAATTTTAATGGAGTGCTATAAATGAAATTCTTACAATGATTGCCAACAAATTAGTTAAGCCCCTGCTGCTTTAGGTTCAGGAAAAGATGTGGCAACTAATAACGACAATAAAGATAAATTTATATGAAGAAAGTAATTAATGAGTGAGCATCAGACCTTCCAAAAAATTTACCTATTTGTGTAGTCCTCATAAAGTCCTGTGAGATAGGTGTTTTTATTATTCAGTTGAAAAACTAGAGCTGAGAGAAGGTAAGGCCAGGAAAGGAGGAAATGAACTCAGAGATGGGCTATGGAGCTAGGTCCTCTGGCTCTGGCCCTGGGGGAAGAAAATGTTCAGATAGTAAACATTTTCCATCACATGCTCCGGGTAGCAACTTCTTGGCTCTCATAGCCCAGTAGTGTCTGAGGATGGATCATATGTTAACAGTGTGACTGTCTTCCAGTGCAATTTGAATGTTGTTGAATGCCAGAACAACTGTTTTCCCCCTGCCTTTTAAGATATGAATATCAATGCTAGCTCTGAGATGCACCCAGAAAGAGGCAGGCCAGATGAGGCCTTCAGGCAGCAGTTTGTAAGCCACTGCAAGTTTATGACTCAGCAAGTATGGCCCTTAGAGGAAGTAATTTTACTGGTTTTAAGATAAAGCCTACTGGTAGTGGTGGATGAGTCACTCCAAGGAATGGTAACCTCCCAGCGTAAGAGCCTGTGATTAAAATGACTACTTTAGACTCTGCCCCACTGGTCAATAAGATGTGCAATAGAAACACTGTGAAACCATAACATACCTGCTTCTCACCCTGTGTGGGAGTAGCCAGGGTGAATGAAAGGCTGTCCTTTAAATGTTTATGCATGTAACACAAACCCTTTCATTCATAGTCTGTGTATTATAGAATCTAAATGATTCATTCATAAATGGATAAAGATTCAATATCACCACTACAGAGCTGAAGTGTAATTTTCTTTCATGGTTTCCGTATTTATTTCCATGGAAGGCTGAAGGCGTGGAGAAGGGATGAAATAAGCAACGTCTCACATTCTTAGCATGTACCAAGTACTGTGCTAGATACTTCCTTATGGCATTCACTTAAAGCACATCACCTTCAAAAGAAGATGTAATTATATCTTATAGATTAGGAAGTGGAGAAGCAAGTAACTTTCCCAAGGTTACCTACCAGGTTTTGACTCTCAATATAAGTTTAAAGCATAAGTGTTTTAAAATAAAAACAAACTATAAAAACACTAAGCCATGTGTTTCCCCTATGGCAGAGCTTCCTGAGGCATTAGAATAGAGGGGACAATAAAGAAAAAGAACCCGAGAGACAGAAAAACTTCTCCAAAGATCCTCATGTCTGCCTTCGCAAGAACGATGAACAAATTAATGAACAGGAAGCTTACTTCATCCCAAGAAGAAACTACAGTAAGATGATGGCCCACACTTTTCATTTTAATTTTGAATAAAATAAAAACCCCAGTGAATAAGATAACATTCTTATTCCTATACCTCCAAACTGTGAGTCCTAGTTATAGGCACTGTCATCCACAACCCATCTGAAGAAACTCAGCAACAGAGTGCCTGTGTATTTATGCAGAAGAGGGCTTTCTCATGGGAGCTGGAATACTGTCATCCATCCTAAAAATGTTCTAAGTCTCACAAAAAGGCTTTGGGGAGTTATTCAGGCTGAGGAGAGTTGTTCAACTTTAAAGCTAGAAGAAAGTCAGGTTGTCTTGAGAATAGAAACTTTTGTGATCATCTACTCTAAACACACCATTCTACAGATTTTAAAAAGAGAGGAAGGATGTTAGATCACTGAAGGGGATATTGGACCCTGGCTCCTTCCCTGCTTTCTCTGATTGCCTCCCTCCCTAGTCATTGAAGGAACTCAGGCTAGCTTGCCAGAGTGTGGTAAGCATGGCTCGGGAGGCCTTGCCCTTCTCCCCCATTCCCTCTGCCTTGCCAAAAACCATAAGATTTTATTCCTAAAGCTAGCTGCCAAGGTCCACTCCCTTATTTGGCCACTTCTTCCTGCTGACCCTGACCTACCAAGGCCCAGCTATCAAAGTATAGCTAGTCTAGCAATCAAAAGCCCCCTGTGGCTTACCTAATTAGCATGCCCAATTAAAATTAAACACCTCATCCTAACGCAGGGTTTCCCCTTTCACCTTTATAAACCACCACAATTGTCTCCTCTCTATCCAGAGGCAGTCCTTTGTGTATGGAACAAATACCCATTCATCCTCTCCTTTGTTCCCTTCACCTTCCCCTTAGTCCTCTATCTCAGGTCTTTGTCTCTTATTCCCTGCCCTCCGTCCCTCTGGGTCAAATAAATCTCCTCTGTGGTGAGAATTTGGTGAGAATATTGTGTGCCAATATTTCTCCTTTCCGTCATCCTGGGATAAATTTGCTTCACAGCACATTCTCCACAATGATGTTCTATTTCATTATCAGCCAAAAACATCAATCGAGTTATGTATGAGACCTCTAGCTGTGAGACAAAATAGACCGTTCATCTACATAAGTTGTCTTGTTTGTGTTAAGTATTTTGTTACAGTGATAGAAAGCTAACAAAGACAAGAATCTATTCTTTTCTGATATTCCCTCTGGAACCTATCTCTGGACATGTTTTCGAAACAAAAGGTAGTGGAGACACTCAGTTTCTAAAGAAAGGTTAACTAACATAAGCATTGTACATAACATTCTCATTTAAATAAGGGTGAAAGGAACTGTGTTGCCAAATAACTGCAGGTGTTTCACCATTTCCTCGGGTTGACTCAATCATAGGTCTAAAGTATGGGGAAGAAATGAGCCATGCATTTGCTGTTTTAAGGGCTCTGCTTTCTTTGTGTTGTGATCCGGATTAGTCAACTTGCTATCTAAAGACTTCTGTTTGGGGCAGGGAATGTAAAAGTAAATCTATTTTAGAACACTTGGATGGTGAACACAGGTCCTGGACTGATTCCCCAGCACCATACACTTTAAATAATAACAATAACAATAAACAACAAATCAAGTGGCAGAGAAGGAGAGAAAGAAAACACATTTTATGCCATTATGGAAAAACTCAGATCTCTAAATGAGTATTCAGTAGTAACCCAGGCTATTAATACTAAACCCATTTTCTTAAGTTCTTGGGAAAGGATGTGAACAGTGATGTGAATAGAAGACGATCTTTTTCTCATTGCCCAGAATGGAGCTCAGTCAGTGGTGTAATTTTGTTTATGGGATGGTAAAGTCTGTCACAGATGGTGTAGAGCTTGTGTGAACAGAGCTTACTGGCTTCCAGAGCATTGCAAGCAATGAGGCATTGTTAACCACAGCTCATCAATAGGCTTTTCTGCCACAATGCAAACACCAGCCATGTGTGCTATTAAACATGTGATACAAGGGACTAAACTCTTAATTTAAATAACTTTGTTAAGCACTGACTCCTTTGTTGGGTGGTATAGAAACACGTTCATATATATCACCTTCCCTGGATCTCAGGGAAAGCAGTTTGCCTGGAATAGCCAGGATGGGTGAGATAAATTATCAGTGGACAAAACACAGCATTGGCAGGTGACAAATGCCTCTCTGTTAGATTATTAGATTATTCCTGCTTTACAAGTTAAAGAAACTGAGGCCATGGGACTTGTTCTCTCAGTCATCACATGAACAGAAGCAACCACGGTATTTCATTCTTTTCTCATGCTTAGAGTGTTCGCTCTTCTTTCTACAGGTTTTCTGTCCCATTAGTTTAAAAACTGGGGAGAGAGGCAGTGATATGGCTCAGTACATAAAGGTGTTTTTTCGTCAAGACTTTTGACTTGAGTTCAATTTATATAATCCATAGAAAGATGGAAGGAGAAAGTCAATTCCACAAAGCCGTGCATTTATTGTGATACATATGCCCTCTCAAATGCATCATACATCCCCTGACAAAATAACAATAAACTAAATTAAAAATCAAAATTTATTAAAAAAAGAATTGAGGAAAAAAATCCTATTCTTTAATAGAGTATATTTTAGAAATCAAAATATCCACAGAAGCCCGCCTGCTGCCACACAACGCAGGTGGGAGGTAGAAAACATCCAGACACCCACCCACCCACCCGCCACCTGGCAGGGAAAGACACCCAGAGACCCACGTGCTGCCACACAGCATGAGCGAGCTGTGGACACCTAGAAGCCTGTTTGTCCCAGACGGAGGAAGTCACCCAGAGGCCTGTCAGCCACATGGCCAGACTGCAGCAGGAGTCACTACCATGTGCAAGTATGTGGTGGACAGATGGGAGAGAAAGAGAAGCTGAACAGTTTGAGCATTCTGAAAAGAGATGAAACTGGAGATGCCAGGGTAGAGAAAAATAGTCTGATATGAGTAGCCAGTCCCATCCACCTGAGGCCCATGGTGAAGCCCCAGCCCTTGCTGAGACCGAGGTCCCGAGTCTGTGGCTATGCAGCAGCAGGGGGTCTGGCATTGATGTTCATATTACCACTAGAGACCATGCGGACATCCCAGGTCTGAGATCACATAGATATCCAAGGGCTATACAGAAATGGTTCCGCCCCTCACTTGCTGTGGCATTCTGGAGAGCTGGTTCTGTACTTCACCTGGGTAGCACAGTAGAGCTGGCCTTCGTGCTGGAGGGCATGGGTGGTGGTGGTGGGGTGTTAGTGGGGGAGAGGGTGGAGGGGAAGGGGATGGAGGTTGAATGGAGTTGGGAGTGAGAGAGCTGACCCTGCCACTCACCGGCCATGAGGTGGTGTGGGTGTGTGGGTGATGCCCTCCCCACTTTGCACCTCACTACATGCCATAGTTGAGAGAGCTGGCCCCTAGGTCGTGAGAGCACAGGAGAGCTGTCCGTGCCCCTTATCAGCACTCAGGACAGTGGGCCCTGTACCTCGCCTGGGCAACACAGTGGAGCTGGCACTAATGGCTAAGGCATGGGTGAACCAGCCCTGAGGGTGTGAAAGCTGGAGAGCCATCCCTGACCCCTGCTAGCTGCAGCAACATTGGGTGGGCTAGTTGAGGCAGTGCTGGAGACCTTGCCCTGGTTGTATGGATAAGGGAGAGCCAGCGTGCTGACCAGCTGCTCACCTACCACCCAGACCCAGATCCAGATCTTAGAGTTGGCCCACCATAAAATATACATCATTTGTGAACTACTGGAGTGCATGAAAGGGCCAGACCTGCTGATTCGAAGCTGCAGGATCTCCATGACACAGGGCAACAGCAGGATAAATGGGAGGAGTCCCAGTAAGGATACAATATTGATAGTGTGGCAGAAACCAGAGGCCTTGAACAAACCAGTGACTCATTGCAAATGAACATTCTTAAGCGAAGATGTATGGGCAGAGAGGTGTACTGTGGAGCACACTATGACGCACTACAGTTTCCAGGGAGAGATGTTTTCTAGGGTCAGTGGTTTTTTGTTTGTTTGGTTTTTTTTTTTAATTTTCTTTTGGTGTGGAGGTTGCAAGGGCAGAGCGCAGATATGAAGGGATGAGAAGGTGAGTGGGACTGAGGTCCATGCTGTGAAACTCAAAAAGAATCAATAAAAAGTTGAAAAAATAAACTGAAAAGGCTTACTATCAAAAAGAAAAAAACCAGAATATTACATTTGAAGCAATTGTTCAAATCAATGGACTCTGAAGGAGCTATATTACTATTAATTATAAGGGTCCATTAAGAGGTAGACCATTACTTTTTTATTTTGTTTTGGTTTTTTTGTTTGTTTGTTTGTTTTTATTTTTGGAGACAGGATTTCTCTGTGTAGCCCTGGCTATCCTGGAACACACTCTTTAGACCAGGCTGGCCTTGAACTGACTCTGCCTCCCAAGTGCTGGAATTAAAGGCATGAGCCACCAAGCCCAGAATTACTTTTGATGAACAAAGTTTAAATGATTGTAGTATGATTAACAGTAGGTGGAGAAATAAATTTTTTTTAAACTGGCTGTTGACCAGGATTATGCTTACTTTTGTGCCCCTACAACATTCTCTATTTAAGGACTAACCAAGACTGACTCACTTAGTTTCTGAGATCAGACTGGGATATGTGCATTTAGAATGGTAGGATGGCCAGAGACTTAAGTGTCCACAGCTTAAGCATGTTTCCATCACCATATCTGGGATTAGGGAGAGAGGAAAATATTGACTACTGGTCTCTAATCCTAAGTAAAAAGTTGTTTGTGTTCAGCAACAGAGCTGTTTGAGGACTAATGTTCCTAACAACATTGGACTGCTCAGCGTCCTGGACTCTTAAAGAGGCTGTGTTCTAGCCACAGGTTGTCTGCAACCGGGAACATATTCTTCCATAAAAGTAACATTATCACTCATTCCCAAGCAGACACTCATGTTCTTCTGAGGAACTCCACGCCTAAAGCCAGGGTAGACTTTGGGAGGGAGGACTCAGAGCATCTCATCACCACCCTGGTCATTTTATCTGTCAGTCCTGAAGTCACAAAGTCAGTACAAAATCAGGAGGGAGTGATAAACCAGGTTATGGGGGAAGGAGAGGAGACAGTCTTTATCCACTGCATTGGCATGGGTGCCAGTGACATGAGGGGGAAGAAAAAGGGAAAAAGTTCCAAATTACAGCTCTAGAGAAGGAAGAGGAACTGCTTGTAACCCAGGAGTCCAGAAAGTATTTATGAAGCTAACACCCAAGTCAACAGGAAGAGATTTTGTTTTTGCATTTTTCTAAATAATATTTTTGGAATTGTATAATATAATCACATCATTTCCACTTTTTCATCCCTCTAACACTTCTTATGTGCCCAGTCGTGTAGTCTCTCAAATTCATGGGCTATTTTAAAAATTTTGTTACAAACACACACACACGTGCGAACACACACACATGCGCACACACACACATACTCTACTAAATATATAAATACAACCTCATCTCAGTTCAGCTCAGGAATCATTGCAAAAGGGAGGGTAGAAAGATTGTTGGAGTCAGAGGAATAGGAAACTTTCTGTGAGACAGTGTCTCCTAGAAATGTCAGCGAATCTATATCCATGAACTTACCACCTGAACAAGATCTGAAAAATAAAAACATACCAATAGACATGCTAGCATGGAAGGGGACACACCAATAGACATGCTAATATGGAAGAGGGAGAATATCATGAGGCCTCAAGCCAAAGAACTATAGGCAACTGCAAACTGAGAATGGGAGAAAGTCTTCCCCAGGGAAGAGCGCACCAATTGCTTATCTCATATCAAGTGATCAGCCCTGAAATCATGTACATACAAGTAACAGTGTATGGGCTGAGCAATAAGATATTTTTAAAATAAAATGATATATTTCTTGGATAGACAGTAGAATGTTATTCTACCATGTATAGAGCACTGGGCTCCAGTCTAAGCTGTAAGAAAAAAAAAAGGTATGCTATTTCTCAGTTTACATAAAAAAAAAATTTCCCAGCAGTCCCTTGACTGTTTTCCTCTAAGGAAAAGCCAGTGGCAAAGCTGGGAAAGGAACCTTAGTTAATTAACCCTGATCCCGTTTCTGTATTTTGTTTGAGAAGCCAGCAGTGAAAACATTGCTATTTTGGCAATCAAAGCTTCGGTTAAAGTAAAATTCAATGCTACAGGTATACTAGATTATTCATGAAAAACAAATAGTCAGATAGCTAAGATTGTACAAAGAATAAATCTGTCTCCACCTAAAACATATCAGAACTAGATATGTCAATTTTAATTATATTATGTGCTTTATTGTACTTTCTGGAACTATTGTTTTATGAAGGACCCTATACTGTTTTTATCTTTTAAAATGAAAAGGTTACTTTCAAGAGAAAAGAGGGAAATGAGTTCTTTGGAAACTGATGAGTGACATGACTAAAGATTCTTTGAGTTTCTCCTACATTTCTCAGTGGAAATCTTAAGGTTGAGAATACATTTTTCTTCATTTTAAATAATTTCCTCCACCATAATTATTATTTTTACACTTTATTCTTAAGTTTTAGCCACCCTGCAGAGCACTCAGAAAGAATTTTATAGAAACAAACATTGCAGACACTCTCTGAGAAACAGGGTGCCACAAGTGTTAAGAAATTTTTCATCCTGGTAGTAGAATTAGAAACACAAGTTGCGTGGAACTGTCTAATGTTAAATTCCTATTTTTTACTTACCTGCATCTTGCAGTGAGGCTTTATAGGTAGAAGTGGTGATTCTTAGAGGAATGTGTCCCTGCAGGTTGATCAAACTGTAGAATCAAGAAGTCTGAACCTTAACAGCCACTAAATCATTTCCTTCTCCATACTTGGCAATCAGTAACCAACTATAACCACGTTCAGATTTCCCATAGGTGCCAGTGAGATTTTTATGAAACACAGTTGCTTCATTGGAAATAAGAAAGATCTTAGTCAGGACAAACTAGAAGCCAGCAGGAACAGTATTTTCTCTCTCTCTCTCTCTCTGTCTCTCACACATACACACAGTCATACATACACACACACACACACACACACACACACACACACACACAAATTCCTCAATATTTAGACACACCTTTTTTAAAAGATTATTTTTATTGTTAATTTGTTTTTTCAAGTTACATCTCTATCAAAGTCCCTTCCTCCACCCATTCAGGCCCACCCTTCCTTCCTTCCTCTTCCCCATCTCTGTCCTCTCCTCCTCGGATGATAGGAACCCCTAAATATCAAAGCCTCTCAGTTCATCAGTCACATGAGGGCTAAGAGCTTCTTCTTGTACTGGGGCTTGATATGGCCACCCAGCCATATCAAGGAGTTTGGGTAAGGTGTTTCACTAACAAGCAATAGGGTCCATGACATGCTGCTGGGTGGAGTTTTTTATAGGATAGTTATACTAGGTTCCTGTTTGGGTCTATGGATTGTATGATGGTTGTCTGGTGCTATATGGTTAATATCCACTTATATGATAGTACATACCACTATATACACAAAGTGTATCTTTCTGGGTCTGAGTTAGCTCCCTTAAGATAAGCTTTTCTAGATCCATCTATTTGGTTGCAAATGACATGATTTCCTTGTTTCTGATAGCTGAGTAGTGTTCCATTATGTAAATGTACCACAGTTGCTGTAGAAGGTCTAATAACATTGCTTCTGATAGGCTGATTTCAATGGTTACCACCCCTTCTGAGGAATTCTCTTGATTGGTTAATACAAGTTGCTGATGGCCAATTAGCTGGGCAGAAAGAGTAGAGGAAGGTGGGACTTCCTGAGATTAAAACAAGAACCCTGCGTTTTACACGAGGAATTGCTCTTTCCACCTGGAGACATGGAAATGGATATATGTGGTTAGGAACTCTGGAAGGTAATCACAGGCATATGGTGGTTTGGGATTGGGTGGTCTAGGTTAACTTAGAGTAGCTAATTGAGAGTCTGCCCAGATAAGGGCTAAGTGTTGAAACATTAAAAAGTCTTGGTGTATTTAATTATTGGGGAAAGGACTGTGGTGGTTTATAGGCTGTCAGTCCAAGCAATCCAGGGCCATCGGCCTCCTGCCAAGCTCTGGCAAATCTCCCTCCAAGCTACTGGCAATTTTACTGGCCTAATATAACAACTTATATCAGTTAACAGAGTTTAGGTTAAAGGTGGTATAAGCCACCCTTGGTCCAGGGCTTTTTCCCCAGGACAAATCAGGCCACTGATTAAGGCGGGCCAGGCCGCCAGCCGTTATCCTACCAGGCTGGGATATTTATACAGTTTATATTTATTAATAAATACAATTGATAATTAAATTGAAGTCTCACACAGTTTTTGTCTCAGTCATTCTGACAGGTGTGAGATGGAATATCAGAGTCATTTTGAGTTGTATTTCCCTGATGACCAAGGTTGTTGAGTGCCTCTTGGCCTTTAGAGATTCCTCCTTTGTGAATTCTTGGTTTAGCTCTGTTTTCCTTTTTGATTGGATTATTTGGTTTCTTGGTGTTTAATTTCTTGAGTTAATAATATATTTTGGATATTAGCCCTCTGTCAGATGTGGGGTTGGTGAAAAGCTTTTCCCAATTTGTAGGTTGCTGTTTTGTTCAAATGACAGTGTCCTTTGCCTTACAGAAGCTTTTCAGTTTCATGAGGTCCCATTTATTGATTGTTGGTCTTAGAACCTGAGCTATTGTTGTTCTGTTCAGGAAGTTGTTACCTGTGCCGATGATTACAGGCTTTCCCCCACTTTCTCTCCTATTAGATTTAGTGTCTCCGGCTTTATGTTGAGGTCTTTGATCCACTTGGACTTAAATTTTGTGCAAGGTGATAAATACGGGACTATTTGCATTCTTTTACATGTTGACATCCAGGTAGACCAGCACCATTTGTTTATAATGTTTTCCTTTTTCCATTGTATGGTTTTGACTTCTTTGTGAAAAATTAAGTGACTGTAGGTGTAGACACACCTTTTCAATTACTACCTCTATTAAAAAATCTTCTGAAGACTGTCAAGCTGTGCATTGCAGCAGAGATGGTGAGAGCTGGCTCATTCACACTGGCTGCTGAGAGCCAAATCTCAGGGATTTTTGCCAGCCTGTGGTTAAGTAGAATCAATATTATAAGTTAATTTTTAAACCCCAGCCTTCTGTTAGTTTATTCAAAATAAAAATATGCGTGTAATTATGAAAATATAGGATAACTTTTTCCATCATATAAGCCAATGTTGCTGTTTTAAAGGCTTGAAATTTGTTTTTCAAGTTCTTAAGTCTCATCCTGTCCCCTTAGTGTTTGCTGAGTGTTTGGCTTTGGCAGCGGATCCTTGCTCTTCCTTGCTGTTGCTTTCCTGGAGCCCTGTCAGTTGGTTCAGGTGCACGATGGAACCTCCTCTGTGCAGTTTCCAAGAACACAGTCATTCTAGTTGCTCGAGATTTCCAGAAATTAAAACAGCCTTAAAGTCTGCAAAGATGCACATATGCCTAATGCTGTCATTAGCTATGACAAAGCAATGCACTAGTGTTCTCTATATGCAGGAGAGAATGTGTAATTTTGTCTCAGTTTTCATGTGAAAAGCTTAATGTACCTTTCCCCACCCCCCCTAATTCTTAGTTGCTGGGTTACTTCACTCTGAGGTTATTTTTAAACTTTTTGTACCTAATTTCAAGGAGGAAAAGAGAACATGTGAAAAGGTAGCCCTGTCAATTCCTCTCTGTTGTTAAATGTTGTTTCTTAGGTGAGAAGGACACATTCATCTAATCTTTGCAAATGTTAAAGAACACTGTTACCATAAGTAGAACTAAGGCAGAAATAAGTCTTGCTTTAATGAAAGCACTTTCTGAAGATGAGAATTAGGTTAATAGTAAATCATTTATTAGATTTATTTTCCAAAACATTTGATGGGAAAGTGTTGGTGGATTGAGATATGACTCTATTAGGAAAATCATGAGTAGATACCATACATAGATTATTTATCAATACAAAAGACTTGCAATAAATATATTATGTAAAAATCATTAGATTATATGAAATTTACAGTGAAAAGTAATATGTTTTTTATTTGTAAATTGTGTATTAGATGTCTGTTATGGACTAGTTTGATGGAGATTGTGTTGAATCTATAGATTGTTTTGGTAGGATTTTCACAATAATAATTTTCAAAATAGTAATTCTATCAATTTATGAGCATGAAAACTTTCCAGCTTCTGGTATCACCTTCAATTTCTTTGCTCAGTGTCTTTAGATTTTCATTGAATAAGTCTTTCACAGTGGTGTGGACCCTACAACATCAGCCATTAATAAATTGGAATTTATTCCACTGTATTTTGAGACTATTGATAATGGTATTGTTTCTTTTTTTTTTTCCAGTGTGTTTGATGTTTGTACATAGGGAAGCTACTGAGTTTGCTACTTTGCTGTATGTATTTACCTGCTGTAGGAGTTTTCTGGATTTTTGTTTTTGTTTTTGTTTTTTTTTTTTTTTGACACGGAGTTTCTCCATGTAAGAGCCCTGGGTGTTCTGGACTAGATTTGTAGACCAGGCTGGCTTTGAACTTACAAAGATCAGCCTGCCTCTGCCTCCCAAGTACTGGGAATAAAAGCATGTGCCAACCACAC
The DNA here is from genome assembly GCA_907164525.1 of Lophiomys imhausi. Classification (NCBI taxonomy): domain Eukaryota; kingdom Metazoa; phylum Chordata; class Mammalia; order Rodentia; family Muridae; genus Lophiomys; species Lophiomys imhausi. The sequence goes on from CAJQZJ010037464.1 coordinate 2,124,547, forward strand.
CTGGCAAATTTTCTGTCTCTAGGGTTAGTCTTCGTTACTGTTCTATTGCTATGAAGGGACATCATGACCACAGGAACTCTTATAAAAGAAAGAATTTATCTGGAGGCTTGCTTTCAGTTTCAAAGTTTTAGTCTGTTATCATTATGGTGGGGAGTTTGGTGCCATGAAGGCAGGCATGGTGCTGGGGAAGCAGCTGAGAGCTTTAAATACTGATCTGCATACAGCAAGAGGGAGGGTGTGGGGGGGGCAGGGCGGGGCACTGAACAGGAGGCGACTAGATCTGATGTAGGCTTTTGAACCTGAAGTCCACTCCCTGTGGCACACTTCCCCCAACAAGAGCATGTCTCCTGATCTTCCCCAAAGACTTCATCAATTGGGGACAGATCATGCAAATATGGGGGCTGTTCTCATTCAAATCACCACACAGTCTTTTATATAGAATCATATTATCTGCAAACAAAGATACTTTGGCTTCATCTTTTCCTCTTTGTATCCCCTTTATCTTCTTCACTTATCTCATTTCATCTAGCTAAGACTTCACATACTATACTGAACAGAAGAGGGGAGAGTGGACATCCTTGTCTTGTTCCTGATTTTAGTGGAAATGCTTTGAGAGATGTACTGGCTATTTTCAAGTCAATGTGATATATGCTAGAGTCATTTGGAAGAGGAATCCTCAGTGGAGAAAATGCCCTCTCCACATTGGCCTTTTGGCAAGTCTGTGGTGTATTTTCTTGATTGATGATTGATGTGGGAGGGCCTAGCTCACTATGGGTGGTGCTGCCCCTGGGCTGGTGGTTCTGGGCAGTGTAAGAGAGCAGGGTGAGCATGCTGGAAAGAGCAATCCAGTAAGCAGTGTTGTCCTATGGCTTTTGCATTCCTGTCTCTGTCTCCAGGTTCCTGCCTGACTTCTTTAGATGCTGGCCTATGGCATATGATATAGAAGTGTACAATGAAATAAACATTTTCTTCTCCAAGTTGCTTTCGATCATGGTATTTTACCACAACAACAGACACCCTAACTAAGACAAGAACAATTGAGGAATATATCCAATATCCACTTCTGGCCCCCTCACTCATATTTCCATATACACATATACATATGAACACACACATACACACACACACACAACCTCAGAAAACAGTCTATTCATCCCTTATGCAAAGATATAACTAGAAGATATTATCAATAAAAATGATGAGTGGCCCCCATACTAGACACACAATCTGTTTTTATCTTGGACTTCTCAGCTCTAGATCTTAAGAAATTCATGAGTGTTGCTTATGTAAGCTACTTGATTAATGGTATTTTATTGCAGCTCCAACTATGACAACATGCTTTATAAAGGCAAAACTTATAATAATCATGTGTGTGTTTCCTGATTTCTTTTTCACCTTGATGCAAGCTAGGGGAATCTCAGTTGAGAAAGTGCCTTCTTCAGGTTGCTTGTAGGCAAGTTTCTGGGGGATTTTCTTGATTAAGAAAATGGGGGAGGACCCAGTTTACTATGGGTGATGCTAACCATGGCCAGGTGGTCTTGAATCATACAAGAAAGCAAGTTGAGCAAGTCATGGAAAACAAGTAAGTTAGCAGTTTTTCTCTGCGGTCTCTGCCTGTCTTCTTTCCGTGATGGACTACAACTGTAAACTGTAAGCTGAAAGAAAACTTTTCTTCCCCAAGTTGCTTTTGTACACCACTTATTATGGCCTAAAGGGCAGCAGAGTGTTGCTCATACTAAATAACTTCGAAAAATACATCTGCATATGAGGAATCCATGTAATGGAATTTTAACAGAATTTAGGAAAAAAAGGTTTATTTTTACAGTCCCTACTTGCACTTGCTTCTTTCTGGAACCAGCTGTCACATGGCCTTAGGGTGTCTCTCCCATGCATCTGGGATGTAGAAACTTTATGTTTCACAGCTTAGCCCTTTTTTGAAATCTGAAATTATGATTATACCCCAGTTAAACCTGCTAACTATAGGATGCAAAAGACCACTTACAGTTGTTAGAAGCCATTTGGTTAAAATGTAACATGCTGTAACTTATTTTAAGCTATAAATCAGCTTCAGAAACTTTAAGGCATATTAAATTTGTAAGATATAAGTAAAAAGAAAAAAGAAAAATCACCCATTATCCATTGTTATTATTTTAACTTTTACTCCTTCTAGGCTGCTTTCTATTGATAAAAGCTCAGATCAGATAAATTGAACAAAGTTAATGAATAGGAAATGTTCTTGCACTGGGCAACATTCCAGACCAAAGACAATTCAGAAGGCCCCACCTCACTGCATATCAGAGCTTTAGCCAGAGAAAAGTAGGACCATGCAGAAATGATCTCACAGTTGTATCAGCATTTATCTTTTATGGACATGGTCTGATAAGTTGGCAAACCTGTGATTGGATAAGCTGTGGGGCTGTGAACATTTGATAAGCTGGGATATAGTTCAGTATGTACAGTGTTTGCTTGGGGTGTGCTTAATTACTCAGTTATGGAGACTGCTCTGGAAAGATTTATTTCAGTTTTACATTGTGAATAAAAACTGTTAGGTGGACATGTTGTTTTGTGACTTACTTTTTATCTATAATAGTGACTACCATTTTCTTTCTTTCTTTCTGGAAAAAGAAAGCAGTGCTGGAGTTTGAGCCCAGGGCCTCTCAGGCTTACTGAATAGATGTTATACTTCTGAGGTGTGTATTTACCTGTTTTATTTTGAGGTGGTGGTCTCACGAATTCCCCAGGCTGGCAATGTAGCTCAGGCAGGCCTTGAACTTGCAATCTTCCTGCCTCAGATCTCTGAGAAGTTGCACCAGCAGGTCTGGCTTTCTTTCTCAAATATAATTAGTACACACCATTTTGGTGGCTATGGAGTATTGAATTCTATGAGTCTTCTACACATTAGTTATCACTGCCATATTATTTAGACTTTTTTCCTAATTTATTTACTACATAAGTTTACTGACACCCACATGCATCCATAGAAACAGACACATTCTCATCTTTAGATCTGCTTCCATGCATATCAATTCCTGACCACAATTGCTTACCTAGTAGTTTTATACCACATTAAATTTCCACAAGTTCTCCATTTAATAAAAACAATGATTTATTCTGTAATTATGAAGCCACCCATTGGCTTTGCTTATAAACCTTTGAAAGTTGAGTAATTCAACAAAATTATACCATTAGCCATTTTCTAGGAGTCCTGAAAGGAAGCAGGATATTCTACATTCTATTCTCTTTCATTTGTACCATAGCTATCTACATGAATGTATGAGAACAATCCTTTGAAATGTTTCCAAAAACCTCTCTCTCAGCAGAAACTTGATCTGAATTAGATGAGAATACAGATGGGTCCTATATATACAAGACCAAAAAATGTAGAGGAATTTTAATCCAGCAACATGGCTGCTATGGCAAGGGATACAGCTGGAATGCAGACACTCTCTGGATTACAGTATGATCTGGCTGGAATACAGACACACCCTTAGTACATTTAATCACAAACAATGAAGGTAAGGTTAGTTTATAGAAGGAAGCAGCCATGTTTGAAAGTGGCATATAATTGAGAGGCAAAGTGATGAATCAGAGAAAGTTTTGACAGAAAGAGTCAGAGATAGGATATGCCCAATTCTCATGAGAATAATACAGTAAAAAAAGGCTACTTAAGAGCAGCACAGGGAGAAAGAGGAGAGTTGTTTTTTTTTTTTTTATCAGAATAGTTTTACAGAGACAGGTTGCACAGAGAACAAGCTAGACACAGGTGAAGATAGAATGAGCCAGAGAATAAGAAGGAGCCAGAAGATGAAAACATATGACCAGAATTAGTTTGAGGCCAGGCAGAGCAACTGAGTCAGAAGCCAGAAGAAGCCAGTTTGAATCTGTCAGCTTGTAGAGGAGTTTGGGCCAGAACAGCTGAGTTCAACCAGCAAATGACAGTTCAGGAAAAACTTGAGAAGGGCTGTCATCTCACCATGTCATCTGAGAAAGTAAAAACAACACTTACAAAAGAGCTCACAACAACTAGATGGGAGCTAGTAGTTGCTCCCCCTTGCTAGGGACTAGTATGCCATCCTGTAGTACCATTCCCCATGTTGTGGTAACCTCCTAAGTATAAAATTACTCTTGTTTCTACTTCCTAACTGTATGAATCATAACGTACATATCTGATATGCAGGGTGGTCTAGGAGACTCCTGTGAAAGGGTCATTCAACCCCCAAAAGGGGTCACAACCCACAGGTTGGGAACTACTGCTCTAGATAAACCCTGAGAACCATGAGTTAAATGAAGACAATCAGAAAAAGACAAGTATTTCTTAACTGTACTTAAAAAGTATTTAAAATAGACAAATGCAAAGAAACAGGATGGAAAGTGGTTGCCAGGTGTTGGGGGAACATGAAGTTCTGTGTGTATGGATTTTCAGGTAAGGGAGCTGAAAAAGGTCCAGGGCATTGTGATGTGATAATATGTGTAATAACATAATGCAATTCAATGTTTCAATTCAAATAGAGGTGTAATAAGTCCCAATCCCAGTCAGCCTGGCTGCCACTTTTCCCAGAAGTAAAAGAATCAAGAATTAAAAGACTTAAGAATTTAGGCATAGAGAAAAACGTCAATCTCCAAGAGTCCTGACTGGCAGGCCTACTCCACATTTGCTCAAGGTATCCTGTGGAGGTCAAAGGCTGCTAACTTTAGTACCTTCTGATGTGGCTGCAAGCCCAGCCATGCTCAGCCTAGTTAGCCCTGGCTCTGCTGTCCTGAAGCCATGTTGGGTTCAGTGTTGCTTTACAGCCCTGATTTGGGGTGAGTTGTTGAACTACACTATTACAGCTATGCCAGATGAAACATGAAATACAGATCCAAGAAGCAGAAAATGTGAACAGAAAAATTTTCAGAGGAAAGTTAGTGAAGCACTGTCACTACCAAATAGCATGCTTTACTAACCTTCAACAGCAGATTATTCTGGCTTCATATACACATATATATGTATGTATGAATAAACAATGTATATTTAAATATATACAAACATATTTGTTATATATAAATAATATAATAAAGTATATAAAATACATACAAAATATAGATTATATAAATAAGTTTTATATATATATAAAACTATATGTATATATATATATATATAATTTAAAACATGGGAGAAGATGAGAAACTATCCACCTAATGTTGCAATCCTCTTGCCTCTGCCTCCTAAGTTCTAGGGTTACAGAAATGGGCCACAATTCCTGGCTTCCAACTCATTTTTAAAAAGAGTGAGTACATCACTGGTAATAGGCAATAGTGGAATATAAAAAGAATAGAAACTTATGAAGCATAACTAAACACACGGAAATCTGGAATTAAGGAGTAACAAGTAAACTGAACAAATAGTCATGACAAGCATGGCCTATTTCTCAACACCACTGAGAATAAAACATGAAACTACAAAGTCTTTTTATTTTCTTTTCACCTGGCCTAGACTCATTGTACATGGAACAGGACTTCATAAAGACGTTTTTCACACAGACATATATATATGGGCGTATTCCCTTCTCATGACTCCTCACCTCCTCTTTCTATTTCTCCCCTGTCTTTAGTCCCTTTTATTTCCTTAGACTGTTTCCCTTGTACTTTAATGTCATATATGCACAGATGGTTTTACAAATCGATATAAAATCTAGGAGGCATAAATAAGAGAACTCATGTGCCATTTGTCTAAGATTTAATTATTATATTAGACTCAATATAATAATCTTCTAATGCACCTATTTTCCTACAAATGGCATTATATATATATATATGTATATATATATGTATATATATATATATATATATACACACACACACACACATTATTTATGGCTGAATAGAATTCTATTGTATAAGTATATCATATTTTCTTTGCCCATTCCTCTGTTAGGGCATACCTAAACTGGCTCCATGGCCTCTGTGAGGAGTGCTGCAATAAACATTGCTGTACAGGTCCCTCTGTGATGTGTTGACTTGAAGTCCTTTGGTAAACACCAAAGAGAGGTAGACCTGGGTCATATGACACATCTACCTTCTGATTTTTGAGGGAGCTGTAATTGATTTCCATTATGTCTAGAGTGGTTTCCATTTTCAACTAGCAGTGTACAGCTGTTCCCTTTTGTTCTCACTCTCACCAGTACTTACTGTCATTTTCCCAACATTGCCATTCTGAATGGGGTGAAATGGAATTTCAGTGTAGTTTCACAGTGTGTTTTTCTGTTGGTTAGTGATACTGAATTTTTTTCATGTGTACATTGGACATTTGTACTTTACCTTTTGAGAGCTGTCTGTTTATTACCTTAGCCCACTTATTAATTAGGTTTGACTTTTTTGTTTTTATGGTTTTTTCATTTTTTTGTATATTCTAGATATTAATCCTCTGTCACATTTGTAGTTAGCAAAGATTTTATGCCATTCTGTAGGCTGTCACTCAGCTGTTTCCTTTAGTGCATGGAGTTTTTTAATTTCATGAAGTCCCCTTCATCAGTGGTTGGTGCCTTTTCCCGAGCTATTCTTCCCAGAACATGAATGTGCACACTTGTACCCTGCAAGACTTTCTCTACTTTTCCTCTAAACAGTTCAGAGTTTCAGGCTTTACACTAAGATTTGTCTTAGTTATTTTTCTTTTTTTTGTTACTTATACTTTCTTTTTTTTTTATAAATACTTTATTTTTTTTTTTCTTCAAGTTACATCTCAGTCACAAACCCCTCCCTATTCCCCCTTCCTATCCCGCCCTTCCACCCTCTTCCCCCCAGAAGTTTCCTCTTTCAGTCCAACAGATGGTTCCTTCTCTTATAACAGTAAGTATTATATAAAACAACAGATATAAATATGCCACATTTATGAGAGTTAAATGGCCCAGTATACCTTCCCAATGTCCAGTTTATACATATTTGGCCCCTGACTTTAACATTCTACTATCTAACAATCTCCATTAGTTTAAAGGTCTATATCTGACTCAACATTCATATTAACTTGCAACACACTTTTAAGAGTATCTTCTTAGATCTATAACACCCTCTTGATTCCTAAACAACTCAAAATTTAACTATGAGACTCTAGCTGTCTATTCTTCAACCACCTCAGAGACCTGAGAGGGATAAATATTTTCTAATGCTGTGACAAACACCATAACCAAGGCAACTTATAAAAGAAAACATTTAATTTGGGGGCCTCAAAGTCCCAGAGGGCACATCCATGGCTATCATGTCAGGGAACATAACAGCAGCAGGCAGGCATGTCGCTGTGCTGTAGCAGTAGCTAACAGTTTACATTTAATCCATAAGCACAAGAGAGAACTGAGAATGCCATGGGCTTTGGAAACTTCCTACCCCCAGTAACATCCCCTCCAATAAGACCACACCTCCAAATCATTCCCAAATATTCCACCAATGGGACATATGAGCCTATGGGGGGGGGGGTCATTCTCATTCAAACCACCAGATTCTTCTCCATGGTCCTTTAGGCTTCTGGCCATATCACAATGCAAAACACATTCAGTACAACTTCAAAAATCCTCATAGTCCTTTACAGCCTCAACACAATTTAAACACTCACAGTCTCTTCTGAAACTCAAGGCAATCTCTTAATTGTAACTCTCTATAAAATCAAAAAGCAAATTACTTATTTCTAACATACAATGACACACAATATATATATATTACCATTCCAAAAGAGAGGAATAGGGGAATAGTGAGGAAATTCTGGTGAATGAAAATGAGGACATGACCAATCCAAGATCTGATTGAGGGAAAGGGTTTTATTGTGGATACAAGGGAAAGAACAGTGGGAGCCATCTGGAAGAGTCCAGTCTGAACCTGGTGATGGGTATAGTGAAAGAGGAAGAGAGGAGAGAAAGAGGAGAGAGTGTGAGAGGACCAAGAGAGGAGCTGAGGATAAAGAGGAGGAGCCAAGGAGAGAGAGAGAGAGAGAGAATACAAAGAGGACAAGAGAGCACATGGCATATATGGTGGGTTTATATAGGAAAGAGAAGCTGAGGGAAGGAAAGCAAAGCTCAGGGGGAGGTTTAGGGTAGGGAGTTGGGGTGAGAAATGCTGAGAGGAGCCAGGACTCTGTAACAGGTACTTGGAATACTGAGAGAACCTGGCAGCCAACACATGCTTTGGTATGTTAAATAAATCCCACAGTTAACCATTGGTCTTGAGTTTCTTTGGAAGCTAACCAAAGCAAGACTGAAACCCAGCAGGGCAAACTCTACATCCTGTAACTATATGTTTGATACCAAAGAGCTTAAATGACACTATTCTTCCAGTTTTGATGACTGCAATACACTTCTCTCTCTTGGAGTGGTTCCACGCCCTTCCTGTAGGTCTTTCTGTGAGACATCTCAGCACTCTGATACCACCATTGTCTTTGAGTTTCCAAAGTAGTCCAGACTTCACTGTCATAGACTTGCTTGGTTGCTTCTCCAGGCCCCCAGGCCTCCTCTACTACATTGCCTGGCCTCAAAGGCTCCCTTCCAAGTGGGAGAAGATTCTACAACTCCTTTAATCCTGTATCTTTCAAGACTTTAAAGCCACAACCAAGTGGTCAACACTGCTAAGTTCTGCTGCCTGCTTGGAAGGGAACCTTACCTCTTGTTTGAATTACATTTGCATAAGCTTTGATTTGTTGATGGATTCACTTGTTGAATAGCTTTCCTTTACTTTAGGAGAGTCCTCAGGCATTTCCTTCTTCCATTTCCAATCATGCATTTCTTTAAATTTCTCATCTCTTTGCACAAAAGACTCCCACATTAAACTTCATGGTGTTCCTTTTCTTCTTAAATTGTACATTCTGTATTTATTTTTGCCCAGCCTTCTCATTTCATTGTAGATCTACATAAGAGTGATTACAAATAACAATTTGGCAGAATCAATATGAGGCTTCTTTAAATCTCCTCTGCCAATGAAATTAGTCTCAAACTTTTCAAATTAGCCTTTGTCAGAGTCATAGAAAAAGGCAAAAACCAATCACATTCTTTGCCTAAATATCACAAGGATGGTCTCTAAACAGTTGCTAATATTATTCCCTTCCAAAATCTCCTGAGTTGGCCCCACGGATTCCACATTTCTGTAAGCACAGCTATCTTCCTGGTTCCTACTAGACTGGCCCATTAAGCACTGCTTAAAACATTAAACTACTTTTCTGGTCTAAAGTCCTAAAGTCTTCCATCTTATTCCTCAAAATTGTATAGTCATGTCTGTCACATCAATATGCCATGCCTGGTACCAACTTCTGTCTTAGTTAATTTTCCACTGCTGTGTCAAAATGCCATGCCCAAGGCAATTTATAAAAGAAAGCATTTATTTGGGGGCTCAGGGTACTAGAAGTTCAGAGTCCATGATTGTCATGACACAGACCATGGAAGCCAGCAGAAGAGAGAGAGAGAGAGAGAGAGAGAGAGAGAGAGAGCACTAACTGGTATGGTATTTGTTTGGGGTCAGAGCCTCCAGCTTGCTCCACTCCGAACATGGTCCTGTAAAGTCCATCCCTCCTACTCTCTCCCCAACATCATTTGGTGCTAACAGAGAATAGAAGTCAAAAGCCCAATCCTGCATTCCTGGCACTCCTGACAGCTGTGGCAAGCTCCTCCCATGAAGTCACCAGTCACACAAATCCCTGCCTTAGATGACCATATCTGGACACAAGCCCAGCTTGAGGCAGACACATCATTTTCTTTTGCTTACAATCCATAAAAATCTCCCGCTTCATAGCCTGCATGAGGGTTTTTTTTTTTTCTGGTTTCATCCCACGGAAGCCTACCTTCTTAACTTGTAATTCTGCTTGAATTGGCTTATATAATTGGTGGAGAAAACCTATTAGTATGGACTTTTGAGACCTCAAGGTCCACCTGCAGTGACACATCTCGTCCAACAAAGCCACACCTCCTAATCCTTCCCAAACAGTTCTACCAAGTAAGGACCAAGCATTCAAAAACATGAGCCTAACAGGGGCCATTCTCATTCAAACCACCATGAGATCTTTGATACATTTAGAGCTGATTTTTAAACAAGGTGAGAAATAGGGATATAATTTCATTCTCCTGTATCTGTGTTATAGATAGCCCACCAACGATGACCACTCAGATACAGCATGTAGTCAATTAAAAGTCTTTATTCCAGACAGCTGAGACCACACCAAGTGTGTTCCTTATTTTTTTTTTTTTTTGGTTTTTTCGAGACAGGGTTTCTCTGAATATCTCTGGCTGTCCTGGACTCGCTTTGTAGACCAGGCTGGCCTCGAACTCACAAAGATCCGCCTGCCTCTGCCTCCCAAGTGCTGGGATTAAAGGCGTGCACCACCACCACCCGGCGTGTTCCTTATTTTTTAGTACACAGGGTTTTTAACGGGAGAGAGCTACTTCATCTGGGCATCTCCCTCAGCAGCTGCAGGGGGCTTCACCAAAGCAAGCAGTTTGAAGCAAGCTGTTTTAACAGAAGCTACGATAAGCTGTTATCTGGGGGGTTTCATACAAACAGGCAGCTTAACAGAAGCTAAGGTAAGTTAGCTAGGCCATCCTGACCTTTGGTTCCTAGAACACAGTTGGGCTTCCATCAAGGAGATTAGAATCTAGTTAAAGCTGAAATGGCCTCAGCAAGAATACAAGATGAAGGAACCTCTCTGCATTGTCTTACCCTGTCATGTCTGGACATCCAAGTTTCCTAGCTCCATTAGTTGAAGACACTCATTTTTCTAATGTATGTTTTTGCCAAACTAGGTAACTGTGGCTGCACAGCTTTATTATATCTAGATCTTCTCTTCCATCCCATTGATATATACATCTGCTTTCTGGCACCACATAACCAAGGAGGGTAAAGCCAGCTCTCTCTCGCTCAAGCTCTTGGGGTGCTAATGTGCTGCCCAGGCAGGTAGCAGGGAACTCTGCATCCAGTGAGGGTCAGCCCAACATCAACAAGGCCCTAGGTGGCAGCTCAGACCAGGGATGTCCACATGGCCTTTGGTGGTAATATGGGTCATGATCATCAACACAGACCCCTGATGCTGCAGGGCTGTACACTCAGGCATGGTCCTTGGTGGAGGTATAGGCCAGGACATCACCATGCCCTCAGGTGGCAATGCAGGCTACTAACATCAGGCTGTTCCTCATCACCCTTGTGTCTCCAGTTCTGTATCTCTTTATAATACACTAACCATTCCATTTCTCTCCTATCTCTCTACCACATACTTGTTCATCTTAGTGGCACCCCACCCATGCCACGTGACCCCACTTAAATTGTTTTAAATGTTAATATTTTGCTCACAAACAAGAAAGTTAATTAAAACAAGGGAAAATATATTGCTGTCAAGAAGATCTGAGAGTAAGCTAAGCTTATAAAATATGCCAGATTTTAGAAAGCAAAAGTTTAGTAGACATTTCTGCATAAAATATTTAAACTTACTCACCTAAAACAAATTAGTAATATATGAAATCTTGAGGAAATATTTGTGTACTTACAGAAGTGAAAGTGTTACTTAGGTCATTTTTTTTATTAAAAACACAAACTCAAAAGGGCATCATAGGCTAAAAAAGACGATTGGGTAGGAACCTCCGCAAACACTTCATAAAATGAGAAATTCAGGTTCCTGATCTCATCCTCATTTTGCTCTTGTGGTTTGGTACTGAAGCTATTTTTTTTTTTTTTGAAGCACTATGTTCTACTAGTCTGCCAGCTACACATGACTGAAACTTCACTACATTTGCTAGCATTATACCAGTTTTGTAGATGAAGAAACTGAGGCTCAAACTGACTTTGGTGGCATATTTTTGTAAGTCCAACACTTGAGAAGTTGAGGCAGGAAAATTGCTCTGAATTTATGGCCATCCTGGGCTACGTTAAGTTCCAAGAGAGCCTGGGCTATGGACTGGGACTCTGTCTTGAAAAAAAAAAAAAAAAAAAAAAAAAAAACACAACCCAAACTGTATCAAACAACTCCTCCCAAAAAAGAAAAAAATACTCAACATCTGGGCTTAGGGTTCCAGGACAGCCTGGGCAGCACATTGAGGATGTGTAGTAGAGAGAGGGAAGCTCAGACTGGTGGTGAAGTAAGGAACACAGCCAAGGGTACACTACTTGTCAGGGAGTGGGCTGGGGTTCAGTCACGGGCAGTAGATTCCAAGGCTCATGCTCTTAACCACTTTTCTTTACCATAATAAAAACAACCAGTATTGAATGTGTGATATTTGTGTTAGGAGTGATATGGAGGCATTATATGAATCAATTTTTAAAGCTAATTAATTAAGGGAGTACCAATATTTGAAAACAAAACAAGCAAACAGCAAACACACAGAAAAATGGAGCCAGTGTGGTGCTACAAGCCTGCAATACCAGCATTCTGGAGACAGAGTAAGAAGATTGGTATAAATTTGAGTTGAGCCTGGTTTTAGAGACAGTTAGTTAGAACTTGTCTCTAAAACAAACAAATACACAGATAAACAAACACAAAATTGTTTATGAAATGCTCAGTTTTAGGAAGAATTAAATTATCTGCTGTAAAATGGCCAGAGTCATTATCTTAATTTTTACCAAAGTGATTTCATTTCTTTCCCTTTTTAAAAAGGATTTTTAATTTTTTTTAATAATTTATTTTTTATTTCTTCAAGTTACATCTGAATCACAATCCCCTCCCTACTCCCCCCCCC
>CAJQZJ010037465.1:0-60422 GCA_907164525.1 Lophiomys imhausi
TTCTTGGTGTTTAATTTCTTGAGTTCTTTAGAAACTTTGGGTATTAATCCTCTGTCAGATGTAGGGTTGGTAAAGATCTTTTCCCAATCTGTAGGTTGCCATTTTGTTCTGACAGTGTCCTTTGCCTTACAGAAGCTATTCAGGTTCATAATGTCCCATTTATTGATTGTTGGTCTTAGAGCATGAGCTATTGGTCTTCTGTTCAGGAAGTTGTCACCTTTGCCAATGAGTTCTAGGGTATTCTCCACTTTGTCTTCTATTAGATTTAGTGTGTCTGGTTTTATGTTAAGGTCTTTGATCCACTTGGACTTAAGTTTTGTGCAGGGTAATAAATATGTGTCTATTTGCATTCTCCTACATGTTGACATCCAGTTAGAACAGTACCATTTGGGCTGGAGAGATGGCTCAGCAGTTAAGAACACTGGTTGTTCTTCCAAAGGATCTGGGTTCAAATTCCAGCACCATATGGCAATTCACAGCTGTCTGTAATGGCTGGGCATGGTGGCATACACCCCTTTAATCCCAGCACTTGGGAAGCAGAGGCGGATGGATCTCTATGAGTTCAAGTCCAACCGGGTCTGCAACGTGAGTCCAGAACAGCCAAGGAAACACAGAGAAACCCTGTCTTGAAAAACAAAACAAAACAAAACAAAACAATACAAAAAGAACAGTACCATTTGTTGAAGATGCTTTCCTTTTTCCATTGTAGTTTTGGCTGCTTTGTCAAAAATTAAGTAACCATAGGTGTGTGGGTTTATTTCTGGGTCTTCAATTCTATTCAATTGATCAGCTGGTCTGTTTCTATGCCAGTACCATGCTGTTTTTACTACTAATTCTCTGTAGTATAGCTTGAAATCAGGGATGGTGATATTTCCAGATTTTTTTTTTTTTTGTACAGGATTGACTTAGCTACTCTGGGCTTTTTTGTTTTTTTTTCATATGAAGTTTAGACTAATTCTTTCAAGGTCTGTAAAGAATTGTGTTGGTATTTTGATGGGAATTACATTGAATGAATCTGCATTATTTCTTTTGGTAGAATGGCCATTTTTATTATGTTAATTCTACCTATCTACCATCATGGGAGATGTTTCCATCTTCTGATATACTCTTCAATTTCTTTCTTGAAGGACTTGAAGTTCTTGTCTTATAGGTCTTTCAGTTGCTTGGTTAGAGTTACCCCAGGTATTTTATATTATTTGTGGCTATTGTGAAGGGTGTTGATTCCCTAATTTCTCTCTCAGCCCATTTATCTTTTGTGTAAAGAAGAACTACTGATTTTTTAAAAATTAATTTTGTATCCAGCCACCTTGCTGAAAGAGTCTATCAGCTATAGGAGTTCTCTGGTGGAATTTTTGGGGTCACTTATGTATACTATCCTATCATCTACAAATAGGGATACTTTGACTTCTTTCTTTCCAAATTGTATCCTCTTGATCTCATTTAATTGTCTTATTCCTCTAGCTAGAACTTCAAGTATTATGTTGAAGAGATATGCGGAGAGTGGGCATCCTTGCTTTGTCTCTTATTTTAGGGGAAATGCTTTAAGTTTCTCTCTATTTAGTTTGATGCTGGCTTCCAGCTTGCTGTATATTGCTTTTATTATTTCTAGGTATGGTCCGTGCATGCCAGGTCTCTCTAAGACTTTTAGCATGAAGGTGTGTTGTATTTTGTCAAATGCTTTTTCAGCATCTGGTGAGATGATCATGTGGTTGTTTTCTTTCATCTTGTTTATACAGTGGATTATGTTAATGGATTTTCATATGTTGAATCACCCCTGCATTCCTGGGATGAAGCCTAATTGATCATGGTGTATGATATTTTTGATGTGTTCTTGGATTTGGTTTGCAAGTATTTTATTTAGTATGTTCATTAGGGAAATTGATCTGAAATTCTCTTTCTTTGTTGGGTCTTTGTGTGGTTTAGGTATCAGGGTGACTGTGGCCTCACAGAATGAGTTTGGCAGTGTTCTTTCTGTTTCTATTTTGTGGAGGAGTTTGAAGAGTATTGGTATTAACTCTTCTTTAAAGCTCTGGTAGAATTCTGTGCTGAAACCATCTTGTCCTGGGCTTTTTTTGGTTGGGAGACTTTTAATGACTCCTTCTATTTCCTTAGGGGTATAGGACTGTTTAATTTGTTAATCTGATCTTGATTTAACTGTGGTAGGTAGAATCTATCAAGAACATTGTCCATTTTGCTTAGGTTTTCAAATTTTGTGGACTACAGATTTTTGAAGTCAAAGATTCTTTGGATATCTTCAATGTCTGTTGTTACTTTTACCTTTTCATTTCTGATTTTGTTGGTTTGGGTATTTTCCCTCTGCCTTTTAGTTAGTTTGGCTAAGGGTTTGTCTATTTTGTTGATTTTTTTTTTTTCAGAGAACCAATGCTTGGTTTTGTCGAGTCTTTGTATTGTTTTCTGTTTCTAAGTTATTGATTTCAGTGTTGAGTTTGATGAGTTCCTGCTGTCTGCTCCTCTTGAGAGTGTTTGCTTCTTTTCTAATGCTTCCAGTTCTGCTGTTAAGCTGCTAATATGAGCTGTCTCAACTTTCTTTTTGAAGGCACTTAGTGCTATGAACTTTCCTCATAGCACTGCTTTCAATGTGTCCCATAGGTTTGGGTATGTTTTGTCTTCATTTTCATTGGAATTTAGGAAGTTTTTGATTTCCTTCTTTATTTGTTTCCTGACCCATTGGTCATTGAGTAGAGTTTTTCAGTTTCCATGAATGTGTAGACTTTTTGTTTTTTCTGTTGTTCTTGAAGTCCAGCTTTAATCCATGGTGATCTGATAAGATACAGGGGGTTATTTCAATTTTCTTGTATCAATTGAGGCTTGCTTTGTGACTGAGTATGTGGTCAATTTTGGAGAACGTTCTGTGAGGTGCTGAGAAGTAAGTATATTGTTTTGTGTTTGTGTAAAATGTTCTATAGATATGTTAGGTTCATGTAGTTCATGACCTCTGTTAAGTCTCATTATTTCTCTGTTGACTTCTGTCTCAATGATCTGTCCATTGGAGTGGGGTGTTGAAGTCTCCCACTATTAGTGTGTGGGGATTGATGTGTGGTTTAAGCTTCAGTAGAGTCTCTTTTACAAATGTGGGTTCCCTTGTATTTGGGGCATAGATATTCAGTATTGAGATGTCATTTTGATGGATTTTTCCTTTGATGAGTATGTAGTGTCTTTTGCTATCTTTTTTTTTTTTTTTTTTTTTGGTTTTTCGAGACAGGGTTTCTCTGTGTATCCTTGGCTGTCCTGGACTCACTTTGTAGACCAGGCTGGCCTCGAACTCACAGTGATCCGCCTGCCTCTGCCTCCCAAGTGCTGGGATTAAAGGCGTGCGCCACCACCGCCCGGCTTTGCTATCTTTTTTGATCAATTTCAGTGGAAAGTATATTTTATTGGATATTAGGATGGCTACTCCAGCTTGCTTCCTTAGACCATTTGCTTGGAAAACCTTTTCCCAGCCCTTTACTCTGAGGTTAAAGTCTATCTTTGCTGGTGAGGTGCGTTTCTTGTATGCAGCAAAATGATTGGTTTTGTTTACGGATCCATTCTGTAAGCCTGTATCTTTTTATTAGGGAGTTGAGTCCATTGATGTTGAGAGATATTAATAACCATAAATTATTATTTTCTGCTATTTTGATGTAGGTGGTGATAGTCCGTTTATTTATTTCTTTTGGTTTAGTTGCAGTTGAGTTATTTGTTTCCTGTGTTTTCTTGGCTGTAGTTACATTCTCTCGGTTGGTATTTACCTTCTAGGATCTTCTGTAGAGCTGGCTCTGGATACATATTGTTTAAATTTAGTTTTTTAATGGAATATCTTGTTTTTTCCATCTATGGTGATTGAAAATGTTGCTGGGTACAGTAGTCTGGGCTGGCACATGTGGTATCTTAGGGCTTATAGGACATCTGACCAGGCCCTTCTGGCTTTTAATGTTTCTGATGGAACTTCCATTATATGTTACTTGGTGTTTTTATCTTACAGCTTTTAATATTCTCTTTGTTCTTTATATTTGGAGTTTCAATTATTATGTGGCAGGAGGAATTTCTTTTCTGATCCAATCTATTTGGTGTTCTATATGCCTCTTGGAATTTTACTGGCATCTCTCTTTAGGTTTGGGAACTTTTCTTCTATGATTTTGTTGAAGATGTTTCCTGGTCCTTGGAGTCTGGAGTCTTCTCTTTCAATTATGCCTATAATTATTAGGTTCAGTCTTTTCATTGAGTCCTTGATTTCTTGGATGTTATGGTTGAGGACTTTTTTAGATTTCTCATTTTGTTTGTTGTACTGATTTCTTCAATCCAATCTTCCACACCTGAGATTCGGTCTTCCATCTCTTGTATCCTATTGGTGATACTCATGTCTGTAGTTCCTGTTCTCTTTCCTTGGTTTTCTGCCTTCAGGATTGTCTCTGCTTGTGTTTTCCTTATTGTTTCCATTTCCAATTTAAGGTCTTGAACTGTTTTATCCATTTCCTCCTCCAACTTGATTGTCTTTGCCTGCAACTCTTTAGTAGTTTTGTTCTTTTCCCTCTCTCGTTTGACTGAGTTTTCTTGGAAGTCTTTAAAGGAATTCCCCATTGATTTCATCTGTTGAGTTGTGATTTATCTAACTTCTCTAAGGGATTTATTTTCTTCTTTTGTGACCTATATCATTTTCATAAGTATAGATATGTCATCATTTTCTTGTGTTTCAGCTGTGGTGGATGTGTCAGGGCTTGCTGTATTAGCATGGCTGAATTTTGTTGGAGTCATATTTCCCTGACTTTTGTCAGTTCTTTTCTTTCATTGGCCTTTAGTCATCTTGTTATTCTTAGCTGTTTGTTCCTGGTGCCTTCTAGGCTTGGTGCCAAGAAAGGAGCTTGGTGTGGAGGCCTCATAATCTTGATGACCTGTAGCTCTCCACAGGCTGGGTGGGGCCCTGTGTTGGGAGCTTGTTATCAGTGGGTCTGCCCCAGTTCACCCCTTTCTGTTGTGTCCCAACTGGGAGCTCAGGTCAGGGATTGGGGTGGGATGTGTTTTTCCCAGCCTGTAGGTTCCTAAGATCCAGCTGGTCTTCCTAGTGATGTCAGTGGGGGTCAGTAGGCTAGAGCTGCAGATCCCTTGCATTTAGATGTCAGATCCATGGTCATCACCCTTTCAGGCTGCTCTCTGGAGATCCCAGGTTCAAACTGCGCCTCCTGGCCAGAACCACTGTGTGAATGGTCCTGACTGGACCAGAATGGTGCTGAGGATGGAGATCAGAGGATCCCAGGTGGCACAGGTCCAGAAGATGGCGCTTGGAGTTATTACCTCCAGTTCAAAGCAGCTAGGAGAGCTCCAGGGGGTTAGGCAGGGAGGGGATTGGTGTGTGTGTGTGTGTGGGGGGGGTCTAATCTAGGTGTTAGGGTTTAAGGCATGGAAACCCAAGTTTCTGTGGGTCAGGAAAATGGAGCTGGATGCTCTTGGTGAATGAGGCCTTGTCACCTCTGGTGGAGCAGGAAAGGTGTCCATGTAGTGAATTTTTAAAGACCAGTTTCACAGAAAGGAAAGGTTCAAGTAGATTGTATCACTGGACATTCTTCAAGGTACTGTGTATTCCTGAGGGTTAGAATGATAAAAGCTTCACTGAGAACCCAGAATAGACAGAACATCTGGTAAATGCTTTCCAAGCTGACCAGTATTCTCACAGAAGAGCCACAGCATAGCATCTCTCTCCAGCTCTGGTTGGAACCGATCCTTCCTTTCTTCTCTGTTGCCCAGATTTGTATCCCCAACCATCCAGAGTCGGCTCTCAACTGTATATTCTAAAGATATTTTCTAAATATTATACATTTAAAGTAAGATACCCAAACACCCAAAGCCACTATCATATTCTCCCACAAAAATGTGTTACTGGTTAAAAAACACTGATTATTATTTCATGTATATTGTTTTATCTACATGCATGCCTGTGACTATGCATGCTCAGTGCCCACGGACGCCAGAAGAGGGCATTGGATTTCCTGGAACTGGAGTTGTAGAGAGGGTTGTGAGCTGCTACATGGGTACTAGGACTCTGCTGAACCATCTCTCCAGCCTCCTAGTGATTTTTATCACAATTTTCACTTTTCTAGACAATGAGAAGTGATAAAATAAGAATAAGACAAAGTTTACTTGGCAATCAGAGATAATGAATGATAGGAATAGTTTGGTTATCAAAATATTAAGGAGTTTGAGAAAACTTGTAAAGGTCTTGAGTACAAATGCTCATGACAGCATAAAGAAGTCAGAAGTTCATCCTTCAAAAGCAGTCAGCCCCAGTCAATACTTGGTTAGGTCTCTGTTCTAAGATTTAGCACTACCTATACTAATCTTGTATAAAACTTAAATTTCTTTTATAATTTTACATTTTGATTTTAAGCTATATTTCACAGTAAATGGGGGAAAATATTCCAGGTTCTCCTTAGGGATAACTATCTATTAATCATTTACTTGCATCTTGACTTCCCTAACAGGACCTGTCACTCATGGATGGGTAGAAGTGCTGAATTCAAGATTAGTTTTAAGCCGGGCGTTGGTGGCGCACGCCTTTAATCCCAGCATTCGGGAGGCAGAGACAGACGGATCTCTGAGTTCGAGGCCAGCCTGGTCTACAAAGTGAGTCCAGGACAGCCAGGCTGTTACACAGAGAAACCCTGTCTTGAAAAACCATAAAAAAAAGCTCATGCTGGGCCCAGTGTCTCTCTCTTTAGCCGGGCGGTGGTGGCGCACGCCTTTAATCCCAGCACTTGGGAGGCAGAGGCAGGCGGATCTTTGCGAGTTCAAGGCCAGCCTGGTCTACAAAGTGAGTCCAGGACAGCCAGGGCTACACAGAGAAACCCTGTCTCGAAAAACCAAAAAAAAAAAAAAAAGATTAGTTTTAAGTTTATGTCAATAAAAGTAAAGCAAGAGACTCAATACAGTCTTATTCAGAAATGCGTTTATTTCATGGACAAAAAAGCTCTAAACTTACCATAACAATTTCCTTATTGAAATAAACACACATCTCCAGTAATAATTCATAGTGCAGGTTCACTATACAAGCTGGAGACGAAGGGCTGTTGACTATAAGAAGAAATACTAAATAAGCTACCAAGAAAACAAGGTTTCAGAATATCAGCTTCTTACATTCCAAATAGAACTTCCAGTGTTTTTCCATGACATGACATGGCAGAAGCTCTTGATCGCTGATTAGAAGTATTTCTTTCATCTGAAGATAATGAGGGATGCTTTGCATTGACTTCATGGAGATGCCTGCTAAAAAATGCATCAAAATTAGAACAAGCCTTTCATAATGTAAGATTTAAACATAGATATTACATATCCTGGAATCCAGTCAGTCCATGCCAGAGCATGTTTGATACATTTTCTGATTAGACATTCATCACTCCACTTTCTGTACCTGAGACAAACCTATGGAGCAAGAACTAGCTGACATTTTAGAGAGAGAAAGAGAGCGAGAGAGCGAGAGCGAGAGAGAGTGAGAAAGAGAGAGAGCAAGCTGGGTGGGATGGGGGAGAAGGGAGGTAACAAGGAGGAAAGAACTGTCTAAAATTATAGCAGAAAAAGCATGAAGGAAGCTTCTGAAGGTAGTTGAATAAGACCCCTGTCCCTCAATTTCCAATAAGTTGTGAATAAAACAACTGTGAAGACTAAATGAGATTTTTGCCTGTGTGCACTTAATATATTACTTGGCATATGATAAACAGAAAATATTTTGCTATTATTATGATCACTATTAATTGCTGATTTTAGGATGTTTTAGAACAGAAGATAGATGACCAATTTTCTAGTCCTCCCTCTCATCATACATGTGGAGTGCAGTCTCAAGGTAATGATAACACTTCTAGTTCTTTCATAAGTGAGAGGGTTCTTTTGTCTGTGTTAGTTGAAATAGTCAATGATGTTAAAACTGGTTGCTTCAAGCTTTGATAGCCTCAGAGCTTGGCTATTTGAGTTATACATTAATTAGGGGATCAAATCTTCCTTCACAGAATGCCAGAATGTTGTAACTTCATCAAGGCAGTTTTAGTTAGACATACCATATAGGCCATTGATGTTATTCATATCCTATAGTTATGTTTCATGAAAGTAGGTATTTTAAAGGCATTGTGGTGGTTTTGATGACCAGCACCTATCTATACTTCCCACTGTAATATGCTCTTTATGACTATCCATTTCACCTTACTTGACTCATGTTTTTTGGGGCTGTATTTATTCTCAACTTCTTGATTCATTTACATCTGTACCAGTCAGCAGGCAATGACTTAATGACAGGAATATATCCATTCAGAGGGAAGTGAGATACAGTGAGATTTCTGTTGAATCTTTGGGGAAAGTCACATCTAAATCCTCCTTTTCTAGCTTTGAATCAACAAACAGCCTTGGGTAATGAGAGGCTGTTAGGAAGGAACAAAAATATAGAAGCGGAGCTTAGAAATGCAGTGGCTTTTTCTTTTCTTTAAAGATGGAATCTCATGCATCTCAGGCTAGGCCTGAATTCACTATGAAACAGAGGATGACCCTGAACTTCTGATCCCCTTGTCTTCACCTCTTGAGTCATAGGATTATAAGCATGTATTACTACAGCAGGCCTTGGGATTGGAGTTTAGAAGTTGAAAGAGGAAAAACTTCATGTTTAGTTATGCTGTTTTAATCCTAGAAAACCTGCTATCCTTCCCTGGCCTTTATTGACAGGTACACATCAATAAAACCCTATTTTTGGTGGTTTTCATCAGTCTGAGTGCATTTTAAGCTGTTACTAACAGACTGGGGTGAGAGCTCAGGCAGCGAAGTACTCACTGGCCTTGCACCCATGAGGACCTAAGTTTGATTCCCCAGAACTCATAAGGAAAAAGCAGTCATAAAGGGTGATGGTGCATCTTTGTATCCCAGCATAGAGGAGGAGTGATGATAGGTGAATCCCTGGGGCTCACTGGCCACCTAGCCAAGCTTTCTTGGCAAGTTCAGGGCCAATGAGACCTTACTGCAAAAAACAAAACAAAATAAATGAAAAAACAAAACAAAATAAAAAAACAAGGTAGATAGCAAGTGAAGAACAATCGCCAGTGTTGTCTTCTGGCTGCCACATGTGCATGCACACACATCTAAACACATACAAACCTGTTAGTGTAATTGAATACTTTTTACATTTTAAAATATGTTCCACATATAAATGTATGCCCATATTAACTGTAGAGGACAAAAAGTCCTTGTGTATACAGAAAGCACTGGAGAATCCAGAAAATTTACACTCACAGGAATCCTTCAAAGGAAAGAGATGTTTAACCTGTCCTCTTGGGAGTCCTGGGAATGGATGTAGTTCACAAGCTGAGGATCCTTTGCTATCTGATGAGCCAGCATCCACCTGTATCTCCTAGAATTTTTTTTTAATCCCAGACCTTTCCCATAAATCTTGAGTACTACTTCCAGGCTATAAAATCCATCCTTATGAGAGATGTCATTTGTACTTTACAGCCTAAATGACTTCTATGCTATCTCAGGGTCAGGCCTAACCCTGACTCCCACAGGCATTTTACCCCAGTCATTCTCTCTAAATCCTTACCTTGAGCACTGTTTCTAAGTCAATAAGAAGCCATCTTAAAGGCAAAAGAGCTTCAATGTAAATAATGTCTTAAAGTTTGCTGTACTCACTGGGTGAGTTAATTGTTAACTAAAAACGTTTCCCCCAAAATTTTGCTATAAATATGGCAAAAATATATGAGCTGATGTTAGACTCTTGAAGTCTTGGCCCTGCACTGGTGCCTCAATCAGGATGAACTGAGTTTCATTCTTCCCTTGCCCACATTGCTTCCCTACAGTGACCTCCCACATTTAACAGTTGTGTTTTTCATAAATCTTGAGCTGATCTTGCTTCAACCTATCAAGTAATTGGGTCTGTGGGAATGTACCATCACATCCTGTTTTCAGAAACATGATGTTCCACAAGAGTTGGGGATAGGAGAGTTTGCTCAGGCTAAATCCACAACATTAAGGCTCGAGCACACTACTACTTTTCTTTACCTCCATAAGATACTGTACCTACTTTACTTAGGTTTTGTGCTTAACCCATCCATCTATGAGTTTATTTATAATTTACATTTTATTAGAGCCATGTACAAATACTCCTGTAGGATTGCTACTGGTAAGTAAAGTGACTAGGTTGAGGATGTGTACATACTTCATGGTGTCTATCTAAAGTCCTCTTTTACACTGCCAATAGATGAAGACCTATGACAATGCCTATTTTCTTCCCACATTCTGCCCCCCCCCCCACATTCTTCCTAATAGGGCAATAGTATAAAGTTTTAAAAGTTTTCCCACTGTGGCTATGCAAAATAAAACTACTGTTTTCATTGATATCTTCCTGATGACTGCCTAGTATAGGCATCTTTCATATGGACTTAATGTTCTTTAAAATAATTTACACCTAGGAAGGTACCTATTAAAGATTCTGTTGGCAATGACTGATCAGATAACAGTCCAGAATATGTGTTGACTAGGTCAGGAATTTATTCTATATATGGATCAAAATTTTGTTTTCAAACTTTACTACTCAGTTCACTGGGCACAAGAGTACAATGCTTAGTTGAATCTGGCACAACAAGAGGGAGAAATCTGTTGCATGTCTTGCTAATAGGAGACTCACAGCAGCATTAGCTCTACATTTAAGAACAGTTTCATAGAATCTCTGCCTATAGTTCCTATTCTATGGACAATAAAATAAAGGAGATTTTTACTTGTTTATTTTTAGATGAGATCCCATTATATTGCTCAGGCTGATCTTGAACTTATGGGTTTAAGTGATTCTCCTATCTCAGTCTCCAAAGTAGCTGGGTCTATGGACATCCACTACCACATCCAGTCTATATAAGTTTTGATAATAGTACATGTGTAATTATTTAGCAGTGCACTAAAATAAATGATAGAATCAGATTTAAATTTTTATTACTGATTCCCAAAATACTGTATAAACTGAAAGCAAAGTCAACAAGTTCATAATGTTTAATTCAAATATAATTGAACTGATACTTAGGAAAACTCTGCTAAGAAGAAGGGATAACTGGGGGAAGCAGGAACCTCTTGATTCACCAAACTTGGGGATTCCTATATGTGGTTGCAAAGGGGCAGAGTAGGAAGACTCCAGGTAAGAGGGTACATACCAGTGCTGAGCCACAAGTCCCCACCACCTCAGACCAAGATGCCTTCATAAACTCACGTTCTTCACAACTGGCCCAACTTGGAACATCCTATCCATTTATCATCTATCTACCTACCTACCTACCTACCTGCCTGCCTGCCTGCCTGCCTGCCTGCCTGCCTGCCTGTCTGTCTGTCTGTCTGTCTGTCTGTCTGTCTATCTATGGCTGAATGAGGGAATTTGGTGTACCTTGTTAGGCATTCCCTTTTTTAGATTGAAGAAATTTTCTTTAATGATTTTGTTTAAAAATATTTTGTGCTTTTAACCTGGATTTTTTACTCCTTCCTCTATCCCTGTTATTCACAGATTTGGTCTTTTCATAGTGTCCCCCATTTCCTGCATGTTCTGTATCTGGGTTTTTTTTTTTTAGACAACTATTTCTTTGACTGAGTTATCCATTTCTTCTACAATGTCAACAGTCTTGACTGTGGAGAAGATTATCTGGAATTATGTTGGAAGTCTAGTTATATGAAACGAGCCAGGCACTTCCTTGCTCTGAAGCATGAAGACAAGGAGGATTGCATTTTTTTTTGGGGGGGGCTGCTTAAGTTCATATTTAACAATATCATATTGAGTATTATAAATAATGAGAAGAAAAATTTCCCTTTCTCATCTTACAGGTTTTTGCAAAGAATAAAGTATCACAAAGTATTAGTGGAGGGTTAAAAAAGAAATTCTGTCTCTGAAAGAATATTTTGTGAATAGAGAAAGGAAAAGTTAGGATTTTGAGAAGTAATTCAATCCCTTCTTGGGTCAAATGTTGAATATTTTTATAATGATGACCAAAGCTACTTTGAAGGCAATCACCGGAGTGGGAAGTAGAAACACCTTGCCTGTTAATTTTCATTTTTAGTGAGGTACAATTCTTAAACAGGGTTGGTGGCATCTGATGTCTATAAACAAATAGTAGCACATGTGTGTGTGTGCTTAATGCTTCTTGCTGAGCCTTCTCTCCAACAAGGATTGTACAGCTAAGGAACGACTATGTCCATGAGTGGGGTGGGGAGAATTTCCTCAGGTAATAGTTCCAGATGTTATATATTCTACAACTATGTTCAAACTGAATTGCTAGATTCACTAACTAGACAAAATAATGTATATATAAAACTTTCACATTAACTAGTTACCAGAATTAATATTTTAGCAGGTATATTAATTTGGTAAGATTGAAAGTACTTTTTATTTTTGGCAATTCTTCCTCTAATATTTTAATTTTTTCTGAAACTTTACTAATCTATCAGCTATTTTCATTTAACCCATTTTACTTCTCTAGCTCTTAGATTTATTATCTATATACCAGACCCAATATTCATATTTCCATTTAGGTTCATTTCTAATTGTGAAATTTTAAACATAGACCTCTAGAACTTGTTCTTGCAAGGCAAGGACTGAATTTCAATAGGATTATGAAATAAATGAAACTTGGATTACTCTGATACCAAGTAGAAATTACCATATTAGACTTACAGATGCATTAATAATTCTAATTACTCCTAGGACTTTTGACTTTTGTTATTTTTCCCTCACTCAACAAACATCAGCTGGATGTTTGCTGTAGTTTGGCTTTATGTTGACAGTTTGACCCTCAGTGATGGTGTTGAGAGATAGTGGTGAAACCTCTGAAAGGTGGGGCCTTGAGTTAAGGAAGGCCGTTAGGCTATCGAAGACATGCCCAGAGAAACAGTGAGACCATACCTTCCCTCTCTCTCTTGCTTCCTGGATAGCCTAGCCATGAGGTAAAAGGGGCTACCCCATGTTCCTGCTATAGCCTACCTACTCTTGCACAGTTCTAAAGTAATTAATTGATTAAATCACTGGTCACTAGTGACTAACCCAATATTAGCTCTTCTCATCCATAGAGTCTGAAGGATAGAGCTGAGGGCTCCAGGCTTCCAGTCAAGCTTGGTCTTTCTGGAGATCAGCTCCTTGAAGCTATCTAGGAACCAGTCACAATCCAGCTCAGAAAGAAGACATTCCTATTAACCTTATCATCTGGAAAATTCCAGGGACTTAAGGAGTTTCTAGTCCTGTGCCAGGAACTAGAGATAAAAACCAATTCTTTCTATGATAACTCAGAATGACAAATATAATTTAAAACATTAACAAAATGATCAACAATTTATTTCAACAGATAGCATGGCACTTGTCTTCTTGTGGACTTGAATGTGTCTATTATAGGGTTTCCAGAGAGAATGGAATCATCAGGTCTCTGACCTGATGAATGAATTGACACCTTGATATATTCATGATATGATGGTGTTTCTGGGAGATAATGAGAGAGGAGTGGGGCCTTGTTAGAGGAGGCAGCCATAGGGATATATTTTGGAATTGGGCTGAGGCTGTATCTTTTTCTGGCCTCTTTTTGAATTCCCTGTTTCATGCCCATCATGAGACAAAGAAGATCCTTCTCCACATGTTCCTGCTACAATGATGATTTGCCTAAGCACATGAGTCCTGAAATATTTGTGAGTTTAAAACAACTTAACCTCTTATTTGTTTGTGTGTGTGTGTGTGTGTGTGTGTGTGTGTGTGTGTGTGTGAGAGAGAGAGAGACCCCTAAAATCCAATCTTGAGTTTCTTAAAATTATTGGGATTAGAATATTTCATTTTAAATGTAAAATATTTAGGTTTTTGTGCATTTGGTCAAATAGAAAAAGAAACCCAGAATGTTACTATAAAGAAGTAAGTGGTTTTATATATATATATAAAATGACTTCTTGGAGGGCTGTAGACAAGGCAAATCTTAATGCAGATGTATGTATATAACACTACTTTAGCCTAATTCATAACTTGGTATATAATATATAGTGTTAATCATGATATCTGAGTGAGAAACTTTAAAATTGTGACAAATAATTCAGAGTTGTAAATAAGAGCTGAAATAAACAACTTTGGTACTATTATCAGGTACCTCTCTTTGTTCAGGTTTTGATTCTTAACCACATGAAAACAAAAGCGCCTGTGAGTGCATCAGTTTGATCACATACACTTTTACAGAGAGAGGAAGAAAAATAATAGTACTAAATGAAGGGAATTCCAGCTTTTCAAGTAATTTTTATGAGATTATCAGTAGATTAAGGACTATTTTATTGTAATTTGGAAAAGCATGCTATTACTTTTTTTTCCTGGAAAAGCACACTCTGTTTCTAAAAGATAAAAAAGATATCAGGTCTCTATGGAATATGTAATAAGTCTGTTACAGTGGTGTTCTAAAACATCTCAGACAATGTTCTTTCTCTTATACATGATTAGCTTAATGTTCATGTATATTGAGTATCTTGGTACCATAATGACAGGAAACATAAATATATAAAATTGGCTGCCATTTTTTCAGGCAGGATCTCATTGCATAGTCCAGTCTGGTTTTGAGTTGCAATCCTCCTGTCTTGGCCTCCTGAGTGCTAGAAGCATAGGTATGCATCATTACATCCTGCTTGAAGAAAATCTTCAAATGGCAGATTAAAAATGTAAAATCATGGACTGGAGAGATGGCTGTTCTTCCAGAGGACCTGGGTTCAATTCCCAGCCCCTCGATGGCAGCTCACAACTGTCTGTAACTGCTCTTTCAGGGGACCCAACACCCTTACATGCAGTTAAAATGCCAGTATACACAAAATAAAAATGAATAAATTGAAAATTTTAAAATAATATTATTTTCATGATTTAGCAGCTTTATTTGTAATAGTCAGAAACTGGAAACAACCCCGATGCCCTTCAACTGAAGAATGGATGAAAAAAACTGTGATACATCTACACAATGGAATACTACACAGCTATCTGAAACAAGGAAATCATGCAATTTGCAACCAAATGGATGGTTCTAGAAAAGCTCATCCTAAGTGAGCTTACTCAGACCCAGAAAGATACACATGATATGCACTCTCTTATACGTGCATAGTAACCATATAGAACAGAACAACCATCCTACAAACACAGATCCAAACAAACAGGAACCTAGCACAACTATCCTATAAAAATCTCCACCCAGCAGTGTGTCATGGACCCTGTTGCTTGTTAGTGGAACATCTTACCCTAGCTGGGCTGCCATATCAAGCCCCAGTACAAGAGGAAGCTCTTAGTCCTCATGTGACTGATGAACTGAGGGGGGGGTTGATATGTGGGGGTTTCTCTCATCCAAGGAGAAGGAGAAACGGAGATGGGGAACAAGGAGGGAATGAGAGTGGGACCTGGAGGGGAGGAGGATGGGGACTTGATTGAGATGTAACTTGAAAAAAATAAATTAATAAAAAAGAGCCATTTACCCTTAAAAAGAAAGATTCTCTTGATACCATGAATCAAATATGGTACATACATGCATACATACATACATACATACATACATACATACATACATACATACATACATACATATGTATTAAGGAAGCTGCTGTTTGTTCTGTAAAATGTTACAGATGTCATCTGATTCTGTAAGTTTAGGAAAAAATGATGAACAAAGCCTTCTTCATGACTTATGAAAAAGAAGAGGGAGAGGAAATGACAGTGAATGTGAGCATCTTATAGTTTCTGGCTGAGAAAATAGGAAGGGCTATTACCTTTACCTACCTCACAATTAGAAGCAACAATTGTAGATGAAAGAGATGATACTAACTAGGTTTGTGAGATGGGCCAGTAGGTAAAGGTGCTAAAGCTGAGGACCTGAATTTGATCTTCTGAACCACAAGGTAGACAGAGTGAACTGAGTGCTGCAAGTCATCCACTGACCACCAAATGAACACTATGGCACGCAAGTATGTACGCATGTGTGCACACATGTACACACACGATAAATATTTTAAAAGAGGCAATATTAAGTAACTAAAATTGCATTTACCATTTGTTGAATTCCTTACCTCAAATTCTATTATAGTCTTTGAGATTTTGACATGCCTACTTAAGATCAGACAACTAAAACCAATTTTAAAGCAGTCCTTGGGATCATATTTATGCTTATATTTACCTATTCATACATTCAATAATATTATTCAATGGATATTTACTGGAAGTATGGTGTGGTGAACATTGGGGATTATAAGAAATAAGAGCCTATAAAAATCTCATTGAACTCAAAGACCTCTTCAATCTCTCAGAAGGATAAAGGCTAGGTAACCAGCAATTATTTATAACAGGGAATGACAGGCATAAGGCCTGACATTCTACTTGTACTGTGTTAAGATTTATGTACACTTCTGATAAGAGAGGGTGAAAAACAGTCTAAACTTGCCCTCCTCCAGATTTTATTTTCTTAAATATCAATTTACTTGGCTTTTATACTGAGTCATTGAAGCAACACACTTCTAAAATTAAAGTGAATGTCACTAATTTTGTTCTAGAGTAGATATTGGTTTGCTCAAACCTAAATACATGGCTATCCTAGCAGTAAATATAAGTTGCTCTTTCTAATTCCCCCTTTCCTCCTCTCTCCAAAAAAATGTCTTTGAAGACTGGACACTGGAAACACAGGACAAAACATTTTGCTTATGATCTGAGGTAGGCTCACCAAGTCCCCAAAGGGTTGCTCTGATCTTCTCTACAGTATTAGAGCTATGTCTTTATTTCCCCAACTTATTTTGATATGCAAGGAAGGAGAAAGATTCTCTCATGAATGTTTCCCTTGTAGTCAAGTTAAAGCATCTTAGATTTTTCTAACTTATACTGTCAGGTACCATAAAACAGGGACCCAAGAATCCTAATCAAGAAAGTTGAAATGAAACTCCAACAGCAGTGTATGTAGCATGCCTACAAGGTCTGCTTGTGAATTTATAGGCTAAGACCAAGGCAGCAAGAAGTTGGTACCTCTATAGCTTTCAAATCAGCATACACATTTTTGAAAGTATCTGATGGAAAGAATTTTGGGGAAGAAATTGATAATAACAATGTGTTTATATTATAGGCAACAGGGGAAAAAATCTGGGAAGCAGATGGCTTTTGTAACACAAGGAAAAAAATACAGCTCTTCTTTGACTTCCAGGTTAGAAACTAGGAGGAAACTTTGCTAGACTTTCCTGGAAATGACAGTAGACATGATATGTGTATATGTGGGCTGGAGTAGAAGGGGAGGGTGAGTGAGCACATGCACAAGAGAGTCACAGACATAGCAATTTCACCCTCTGGAAGTTATGAAATTATCTTTTGCATAAGAAATGAAATACTACTACTCATCCAAGATCTATAGTCAGGCTATAATATGACTCACTTAAAAATAATGAGGTTACTAGGCCCGAGTCCATACTACAGTAGTAGTCAGGGTTACTGTGCTGCCTATTTTCTGTCAGCTTGACACAAACTATAGTCCTCTCAAAAGAGAGAACCTCAGGTGAGGAATTACCTCTATCATACTGGCCTGGAGGCATGTCTGTGGGCCAGTTTTTTCATTTGATTGATGTGAGAAGGTTCTGCTCACTGTGGACTGTGGTCCCCCCCACTCCCCTGGGTTGTTGAGGACTGTATGAAAAAGCAAGCTGAGCTAATTATGAAAAGAAAGCCAATAGCCAACCTTCCTTTTTGGTCTCTCCTTCACTTCTTGTCTCTAGGTTCTTGTCTTGGTTTGCCTGGTAGAGGACTATAACCTGTAGGCTAAAAAACCAAAAACACCCCCCCCCAAACAAAACAAAACAAAACAAAAACTAACCCCCCCCAAAAAAAAACCCTCTCCTCCCCAATATTGCTTTTGCTCATTGTTTTATCACAGCAACAAAGAAGCAAATTAGGAAGCTTGGAACCAAACACCATGAATTAGTATAAGAACTCCTAGTTTGTTAAGCCTTTAATTCCCCATGTTCACAGATCTGATCTCCTAGACCAAGTTTCCCCCAAATGATGAAACATTCTTATGAAGGCTGTCTTTACAAAACTGGAAGAAGGTATTTGCTATGGTGAAGATGCCTTATGGTGGTATTTGTCTTTGCATGGGTTTCTGTTGTTGTGATGAAACACCATGTCCATAATTCAAGTTGGGGAGAAATGGTTTATTCAGCTTACACTTCTACATCAATGTCCCTCGTTGAAGGAAGTCAGGACAGGAACTCAAGCAGGGCTGCTTCCTAGAGGAGGAGCTGACGCAGAGGCCATGGAGGGTGCTGTTTACTGGCTTGCTCTCCATGGTTTGCTCAGCCTGCTTCCATATAGAACCCAGAACTACCAGCCCAGGGATGGCCTCACCCACAATGGGCTGGGTCCTTTTCTACTGACCATTATTTAAGAAAATGCCTTATAGGCTTGCCTACAGCCTCGTCTTCTGGAGGCATTTTTCTCACTTGAGGCTACCTCCTCGCAGATGACTTTAGCTCGTGTCAAGCTTACATAAAACTAGCCAATACAATATTTTTTGGGGGACAGGATCCTAAGAAATTAATGTGGTTTAAGAACAAGTTAGGAAAGAGAAACAGTTTGAATTATATAGCCCTATTATCAGAAAAGTAATAATCCCAGAGAGTCCCAGATAGGACAACAGGAATTCTGTTTGGTTCTTGACCTTATTCATCACAATATCATCATTTTCTGCTGTGCAGCACCCTCGGACTAGGTTGTCCCTAACTGGTCTGCTCCAGAGACACTGCTGTAAAAGGAGGGCCACTGTACAGGGGAGAGAAACATAGTGCTGAATACAGCTGATGTTCAGGACTGTGTTCTGCTCTTTCACAGTCACATCAAGGCGTGACACTCATTTGTGAGACCACATCTTCTTTAATTTTTTTTCTTCAGGATAGTACGATCTCCATTTGATAAGAAGTATTATCCTTATCAAGCCCATATGTTCAAGTGATGAATGAATAAACTGTGGCATACTCATAGAATAGAGCATTATTCAGCCACGAAAGGGAACGAAGTACAAACACATGCTGTGATATGGATAATCCTCAGAACCAGAGGCCACGTGCATAATTTCACTTCTATGACATATTCAGAGTAACACATCCATTCAGAGAGATAGCAGTTCCTAGGTACTGGGGGATGTAGAGAATGGGGAGTAATTGCTTAATGAGGACAGGATTCTTTGGAGGCCACAATAGCATTTTGAAGCCACACGGAAGTAGTATTGCACAACACTGTAAATATACTAAATGCCACTGATTTTTAGGTTAAAATGGTTAATTATAATGACTAATATGGATTTCACCTAATTAGGGAAAAAGAAGTAGTACTTTGCCAGGAGGCTTGGGCACGTATGCCCAGCAACTACAACTAGCCACTGAGCTGTCTTTACCTGAGTGGAAAAGCTGATGATGCTCAGGTGTGTTATGCGGTTCTGCAGAAACATGGGCTTCTTCAGAAACACACTTCAAAGGTTCCTCTCCAAGATATGCTACCTATAAGAAATTAAAAATGGAAATTAAAAAATCATACACTTTATAAGAGGCAAATACACTTAATTCCTATAAAATTGTGATTTTTATAAACAATTTGTTTAATACTACAGATCACAGCCATGTCTAATGTGCCACTTTTATTTCTATAAAAATATTTTGATGGAATATAGTTATGTTCATCTGCTTAACATCTCTGGCTGCTTTGGGGCTAAAGAAGAATTAAGTTCTTGTGGCAGAAATCATGTATCAGTGAAGCCCAAACTATAATTTACTATCTGTATTTGTACAGAAAAATCTGTCAGCCTTTGTTTACCAGTAATGCTTGTTTATCATTAATGCCACATGTCCAACAACTATTAATCTAGCACCCGTTGCTTTGTAATTTTAAAAAAGAACATTGTGATAAAACTAAAAATACAAATAATGGGACTAATACCCCAAGAAATAAGGTGCCTAACTGATCACATTAATAACAGTTAGGTATATACATACATTTAAAAAAGTGCTTGTGAATTTAGTTATCAGCTCAAAAGCTCAGAGCTTAAATCTCTTTGCATGTAGCTGGGAGTAGGGTAGGCAGATCTCCAAACACCTCTCTCTACTCTCAGCTGGAACATTCTAACAAAATGCTCCTAGAGGGCGGGGTTATGTGGACAAAGTGTCAAGTATCAATTTGAACATTCTTCTTTTTAGAGTCTATTTTTTTAACCTTTAAACTTAAGAATGATACCACAGAGGTTCCTATAACTTCTGTGCTCTTGTTTCTGTCACAGCATTTATCTCATTTAGATGATTTATTGTGTCTTGCTCATTAAATCATGAGCTTTTTGAGAATATGATCTGTGCCATATACATTTTTACACCTTGAGATGTCACCTAGTGTCTGCTGTTTGGAATGAAAGACTGAAGTTCCAGCTCTTAACTAAGACTTTTAAATTCCATTCTCAGTTTGTGTGTTTTAAAAGAATTATCTGCAGTTTACTAAGCTAGGAATGAAAGAGATGTTATCATCTGAAAAACATTTGACTTGGTTGTCTAGTATATTCTGAGTTTTCAATAAATTCCTACTAGATTGAACAGAGTGACTAAGAAATAGTGTATCGTTAAGGCAAAGTGACCCTTTGGGCTCAACTCATGCACCAAAGTCTGCAGGGAATATTGGTACATACCAGGCCTCTCCAGGGTGCCAATCCCTCCTTTCTGGTCACAGAATGGAAAGGCCCCTAAATATTATGTCAGTTTTCAAAGAACCAATATAGAAACAATAGATTTTGTATTTGTTATGTCTTGAAGATGCCCAACACACCTTACACTCACCAAAGTACAGGCTGAGTATGTTTGTGCCTGTACTTCATTTTTCACCACCATATTTTTACCAGGAAGTTCTGGGGTAATTTTAAGGTAATTAATGTAAAGTGACAAACATAAACCACTGGAAGTAATTCAAGCATATAAAACTCCACAGCTTTAATATACTGAATTGGACAAAACAGTGCATACTTATAATCCTAGAACTTCAGAGGCAGAGGAGAAGAATCCCTGTCAAGTTCAAAGATAGCCTGGCCTATAGAGTTATTCAGTTCAACCCAGGCTGTACAGTGAGAATCTATCTCAATAAACAAACAAAATGCCAAAATGAAAAGCAATCAGAAAATGCGCTGAGATGAATATCTATTTTAAAAATGTCATTCATTTTACAGACAGTAAGTAAACTAGATCTTGTAGTTCCTCAAAAATTTCTGACAGGATAGAAAGGAGTTACTGGGGACAGAACATAATGAACATTGTCATGTGTGCTTCTGAGACTCGCTGGTTGATTTATCTTTAATAAAGACTTGTGTAAACTCTATAAATTAATAGAAGCCTTGTCCAGCTAACCCCACCACGTCCTTATAAGACAAAAAAATTATGTTTCACTATAACATAAGTGCCACAAAACAGATTTTATAAATTTGCTTTTTATTTCATGTGTATGAGTCTTTTGCCTGCATGTATATATGGCACTACTTTTGTGCTCATGCCCTCAGAGGTTAGAGGAGGGCATTGGATCTCCTAGACCTGGAATCACAAACTGTTGTTGAGCTGGCATGTGGGTGCTAGGGATAGAACCAGGGTCCCCTGGAAGAACAGCCTGTCAAAGACCAGCTTTGACACCAGGGGAAACGGAGGTGGGGCATAGAGTTAGACAGGGACCAAGGGCTGGTCACTTCTGGTGGTTCAGAGCCTCCACTGTTCACAGTGGAAGCAAGCAGAGCTGTTAGCTTTTGGCAAGAAATTACATTTGGGAGCCAGGGGCTGGTAGTTTCTGGTATATGGCTGCCACTGGTGATAGCTAGCCAGGAAAAAGAAAAGAAGGAGAAAAAAGCATGCTCACATTCACATTCAGTAGATGAAACAAAGAGAGCTTCTATAAACGTCATACATGTACATACATACATGCTGATATATACATATTTACACACATGTGCACACACGCGCATGCACGCGCGCACACACACATAGAGAGAAACAATCAGAGACAGACACATATTTGGTGGATGGTGGATAGGGAAAGCTGTAACTCCAGCCAACACACACTTTATTCCTGTCTTGAAATTTTTATACTCCTTAAGACAAAGCTCTCTGCATTAGAAAAATTACCTCATAGCCATACAAGCAATTATCATAAAAACAGGTAAAATCATTACACAAGAGAGCTTTGCAGCAGTTACTGATTACAGTTTTTCCATTAACATTTGCACTAGACATTCTTACATTCCAGATGTTCATAGTAAGTTCAAAGCAATAGTTCATGTCACAAGTAAATATGGTTTATGGAGTTATAGCAGAATTGTTTATATGTCTTTTTATTAGGACTCACACCTAATTAGACATTTCCCAGCTTTCTACCATTCCTGAGTTCATTAAAAGTTCAAAGCAATAGTTTTTATTTATCCTTCAGAGAGAGGACTGTGATCTATCCTTGGTCTTAACCTAGGTCACAAATTTGTCCCAAGCGTATTTCTCTTCCTAGTGCAATTTATGTGGTTGTGATACAAGGAAGCTCACTTACGGTTTTTGCTAGTCTACAGGGGGACCTAAAACTACTTGGATCACCTGTCACCCTGAGATTCAATCTCCATGACGACCTGTCCACCTACCCGGTAAGAACAGTGGGACCACAAGAGCCCAAAGGTAAGTAAGAATTTCCTTTTGGAGTTCTCAGCATGGTGGGACAGAGTGTGCACAACATCTGAGTGGCAGGGGCCAAACCCAGTCATAGCAGAGTGATCAGGAGCAGAGAATGACTGAAAATGCAGCCAGTGATAGCGTTTCCCCTGCAAACACTGGGACTGGTCTCTTACTCAAGCCCCTGAGCTTTTGAGGCAGTCAGCCACAGGCCCACTGACTTTGGTACCCATCTTGGGTGGAGCTCCCTGCCTGTACAACCAGGCTAGCTGCTGAACTGTCAGTGAGGGGAGAACCCAGGCCCCAGTGGCACACCTGTGTGGACTGGTGTCTTATCTCTAGTTCACACCTCTACTTGCCTTTCTGAGGAAACATGTCAGCTCTCAGGATATCACATGATAGTCCCACTTCAATCCCCTGCATATAGGGACGATTGGGTCACAAACAGCTGAGGAGAGCTGCAGCCACTCTCTGAGAGCCAGTCTCTATTACAGGGACATAATCATAATCCAGAGGTGGACACCAGGGTCAACCATCCTCCAGAACAGTGGGTTTTCCTGAGGAACAAGGCCAGTTGGCATCAGAAACAAACAGATAACACCAGGGTCAACCAGATGACTAAGGCTCAGAGCAACAACAGGATCCAAAAAACAAACAAACCCCCCAAAATCCCCAAAGCAATATGGCATCTCCAGAACCTAACTATAATGCTACAGAAAGTCCTATCACAACTGAAACAAAGGAAAATGACCTTAATCCTACGCTTATGAAAATAATAGAAGTCTTAAGGGAGGAAAACAAGAGAGGGAAAGGCATAAAATGTTTGAAGACCTGAAAAGGGAAGTTGAAGCAATAAAGAAAGCACAGGATGAGACATCCAAGGAACTGGAAAACCTTGGAAATAGAAAAAGAACTACAGACATAAGCATCACCAACAGAATAGAAGAGATGGAAGAAAGAATCTCAGGTACAGAGGATAAAGTTGAAGAAATTGATACATATGTCAAAGAAAAGGTGAAATCCAAAACAGTCCTGACATAAAACCTACAGGAAATCAAGGACACTATGAAGAGATGAAACCTCAGAATAATAGGAATAGATGAAAGAGAAGATTCTCAGCTCCAAGGACCAGAAAATATCTTCAACAAAGTCATAGAAGAAAATTTCCCAAACCTAAAGCAAGAGATACCTATAACTGTACAAGAAGCCTACAGAACTCCAGACAGATTAGACCAGAAAAGAAAATCCTCCTGTCACATAATGATCAAAACACTAAATGTACAGAACAAAAAAAGAATACTAAAAGCTGCAAGGAAAAGGGCCAAGAAACACGTAACGGTAGACATATTAGCATCACCTGATTTCTCATCAGAGATGCTAAAAGCCAGAAGGGCCTGGAAAGACATCTTGTAAACCCTAAAAGAACACAGATGCCAGGCCAGACTACTATACCCAGCAAAACTGTCAATCAACATAGATGGAGAAAACAAGATATTCTATGACAAAACTAAATTCAAACAATATCTATGCACAAATCCAGGCCTACAGAATATATTAGAAAGAAAACTCCAACCCAAAGAGGTTA
The DNA here is from genome assembly GCA_907164525.1 of Lophiomys imhausi. Taxonomy (NCBI): domain Eukaryota; kingdom Metazoa; phylum Chordata; class Mammalia; order Rodentia; family Muridae; genus Lophiomys; species Lophiomys imhausi. The sequence goes on from CAJQZJ010037465.1 coordinate 24,257, forward strand.
ACTACACCCAAGAAAAAACAGGAAGTAAATAACCCCATGGCAACAAAACCAAAAGAAGAGAAGTTCACTCACACTACACCAACAGCAAGATGGCAGGAAGTAAAAATCATTGGTCATTAATATCCCTCAACATCAATGGACTCAATTCCCCAATAAAAGACACAGGGTAGCAGAATGGAATCGAAAACAGAATCCAGCATTCTGCTGCTTACAAGAAACATACCTCAGCAAAAAAGATAGGCATTATCTCAAAGTAAAGGGCTGGAAAAAAGATATACCAAGCAAATGTACCCAAGAAGCAGGCTGGAGTAGTCATTTTCGTAACCAATAAAATAGACTTTCAACCAACATTAATCAAAAGAGATGGGGAAGGACACTTCATACTCATCAAAGGAAAAACCCACCAAGATGACATCTCAATATTGAACATCTATGCCCCAAAAGTAAGGGTTCCCACATTTGTAAAAGAAACTCTACTAAAGCTCAAATTCCACATTCAACCCTACATATTAATAGTGGGAAACTTCAACACACCACTACAGATCAATGACAGAAACCAAACAGAGAAATAATTAACAGATGCCATGAATCAAATGGATCTCACTGATATCTACAGGACATTTCACCCAAACACAAAAGAATACACTTTCTTCTCAGCACCTCATGGAACCTTCTCCAAAATTGACCATATAGTAGGTCACAAAGCAAGCCTCAACAGATACAGGAAAACTGAAATTACCCCTTGTAATTTATCAGACTGTCATGGAATAAAGCTAGACTTAATAATAACAGAAACAACAGAAAGCCTGAAAACTCATGGAAATTGAACAACTCAATGACCTCTGGGCCAGGGAAGAAATAAAAAAAAAATTAAAGTCTTCTTAGAATTCAATGAAAATGAAGTCACAACATACTCAAAGTAACAGGACACATTGAAAGCAGTGCTAAAAGGAAAGTTCAAAGAACTAAGCTCCTTCAAAAAGAAATGAGTTCCCACACTAGCGACCTAAAAGCACATTTGAAAGATCTAGAACAACTTGAACTTAAGTTTTGTACAAGGTGATAAGTATAAGAATCAAAGACCTTAACATAAGGCCGGTCACACTAAATCTACTAGAAGATAAAGTGGGAAAAACTTTCGAACTCATTGGCACAGGTGACAACTTCCTGTACAGAACACCAACAGCTCAGGACCTAAGACCAACAATCAATAAATGGGACCTCATGAAACTGAAAAGCTTCTGTAAGGCAAAAGACACTGTCATTCGAACAAAACGGCAGCCTACAGACTGGGAAAAAATGTTCACCAACCCCATATCTGACAGAGGGGTAATATCCAAAATCTACAAAGAACTGAAGAAATTAAATGCCAAGAAACCAAATAATCCAATCAAAAAATGGGGAACAGAGCTAAATAGAAAATTCACAAAGGAAGAATCCTTAATGACTGAGAGACGCTTGAAGAAATGCTCAACATCCTTAATCATCAGAGAAATGCAACTCTGAGATTCCATCTCACACCTGTCAGAATGGCTAAGATCAAAAGCTCAAATGACAGCACATTCTGGCGAGGGTGTGGAGAAAGGGGAACCCTCCTCCATTGCTGGTGGGAGTGGAGGCTTATGCAACCACTATGGAGGTGAGTATGGCGATATCTTAGAAAACTTGGAATAGTTCTACCTCAGGACCCAGCCATACCACTTCTGGGTATACACCCAAATGACTCCTCACCGAATCACAAGGAAGTTTCCTCATTTATATTCATAGCAGTCTTATTTGTAATAGCTAGAAACTGGAAACAACCCAGATGTCCCTCAACCAAAGAATGGATTAAAAAACTGTGGTCCATCTACACAATGGAATATTACTCAGCTATCAGAAACAATGAAATTATGCAATTTGCAACCAAATGGATGGAACTAGAGAAGCTCATCCTGAGTGAGCTAACCCAGACTCAGAAGGATGCATATGGCATCTATTCACTTATAGTAGGATTTTAGTTATATAGTACAGGATATCTATAATACAACCAATGCACCAAAGGGAACATGGACATAGACTTTTTTTTTCTTTGTTTGTTTGTTTTTTAGTTTTCTCTCCCTGGCAATGAGACACTTCTCACTGGTGGTACTGCCTTGTAGGTCCCCAGTGTATGAGGAGGCTCTTGGCCCTCATATGACTTCTGAACTGTGGTGAGGGACTGTTATGTAGGGACACTCCACTCCAGAGGAGTGAGATGGAAGGGTTGGGGGTAGGGGGTGATAGGGCAGGGCTGGGAAGGGGGGAAAGAGGACCATATGATGGAGTTGTAACCTGAAGCAACAAATACAGAAAAAATTTCTAAAAAAAAAAAAAAAAAGAGAGAGAGAGAAAGATCTAGAACAAAAAGAAGCAAACACGCCAAAGAGGAATACATGGCAGGAAATAATCAAACTCAGGGCTGAAATTAATATATCAGAAACAAAAAGAACAATGGAAAGGATTAATGAAACCAAGAGCTGGTTCTTTGGGCTAATCAACAAAACAGACAAAACCTTAGCCAAACTAACTAAAAGGCAGAAGGAAAATATCCAAATCAACAAAATCAAAAATGAAAAGGGGGAAATAACTACAGACACTGAAGCAATCCAAAGAATCATTAGGTCCTACTTCAAAAACCTATATTCCACAAAATTAGAAAACCTAAGTGAAATGGACAATTTTCTTAATAGAATCCACATACCAAGGTTTAAGCACAGAACAGGTAAACAAATGTGTCATAATCCTTAAGGAAATAGAAGTAGTCATTAGAAGTCTTCGGACCAAAAAAAACCCCGATAGATGGCTTCAGCACAGAATTCTACAAGACCTTAAAAGAAGAGCTAATCCCAATTCTCTTCAAATTCTTCCACAAAATAGAAACAGAGGAACACTGCCAAACTCATTCTATGAGGCACAGTCACCCTAATACCTAAACCACACAAAGACCCAAAAGAAAGAGAATTTCAGACCAATTTCCCTTATGAACATGGATGCAAAAATACTTAATAAAATACTTGCAAACTGAATCCAAGAACATATCTAAAGTATCATATGCGATGATAAAGTAGGCTTCATCCTAGGAATGCAGGGGTGGTTCAATATACAAAAATCCATCAACGTGATCCACCACATAAACAAGCTGAAAGAAATGAACCACATGGTCATCTCATTGGATGCTGAAAAAGCGTTTGACAGAATACAGCATAGCTTCATGTTAAAAGTCTTGGAGAGATCAGGCATACAAGAACCATACTTAAACAGAATAAAAGAAATTTACAGCAAGCCAATAGCCAACATCAAACTAAGTGGAGAGAAACTTAAAGCATTTCTGCTAAAATCAGGGACAAGACAAGACTGCCCACTCTCCATATCTCTTCAATGTAGTACTTGGAGTTTTAGCTAGAGTAACAAGGAAACTAAAGGAGATCAAGGGGATACAAATTGGAAAGGAAAAAGTCAAAGTATCCCTATTTGTAGATGATATGATAGTATATATAAGTGACCTCAAAAATTCCACCAGAGAACTCCTACAGCTGATAAACTTCTTCAGCAAGGTGGCTGGATACAAAATTAATTTAAAAAAATCAGTAGCCCTTCTTTACACAAAGGATAAATGGGCTGAGAAAGAAATTAGGGAAACAACACCCTTCACAATAGCCACAAATAATATAAAATACCTGGGGGTAACTCTAACCAAGCAAATGAAAGTCCTGTATGACAAGAACTTCAAGTCCCTGAAGAAAGAAACTGCAGAACATATCAGAAGATGGAAAGTTCTCCCGTGCTCATGAATAGGTAGGATTAATATAATAAAAATGAAATATTTATAGACAAATCTAATAAAAGATAAGAAATGAAAAGTGAGTTACTCTGCACTGCTGAGCAAAATCAAAGACCAAAATAAATGGAAGAACATACTCCACTCATGGACTCAACAAGCCAATGCTGCTCAGAGAGTGTCTCCTTCCCAAGCTACATATTTAGTGAGACATCAATGAAAGCAACATCTGTTTGTAAGCAGAAATTGACAAACTCACCCTAAACCAGGACCTACAAGAGCCAAATATGTTTGTAAAACAACAGAAGGCTAGCATGAACCAAATTTCAAGATCTATTATACAGCAACAATAACCAAGGAAGTTTAATACTAACAGGAAGGTGGAAGAAAGACAAATAAATAATGAAACAATAGGGAATCCAGAAACAGACAATATGAACAGCTGGGTTCTTTGTTGTTGTTTTTTACAGAGACTCATAGGCAACTCATCGGAACAAAGATGCCTCTTTCAACATATGCTACCAGACCAATTGGTTATCCAAATTAGAAAATGTGAATGGGTCTGGGAGTGGTGGCTTACATATGTAATCCCAGAACTTGGAGGGCTGAGGCAGGAAGATCACCACAAGTTAGCCTTCGCTAAATAAAGAGCTCTAGGCCATCTTGGATACAGAGAAGATACTGTCTCAAAAAAGATAAAAATATACATATTCATATTTAAAAACAATTATATTCCCACATATGGATGAATAGAACTTTTATTTTGTACTTAAATTAATATTAAAATTACTTTAGGATAAATCCTACCTCTAAAAGTGTAAAAATTATACTAAATCTTTAACTCTTGTGGGTTATAGCCTTTGAGAAATGTAATTTACGAAGCCACAAGACCATGTGCACAGTCACAACAGAGACACCTAAGTCCCATCATCACAACCCCACAACTGCAATGATAATGTCAGTTATCTAGTTTGTAAATTTTAAATTTCTAGTTGCTTATTACTAGTTTCAAGAACTTAATAAACTCACTAACTTTAAGAAAAAACTGTCCGAATTTTATGAGAAAACCATTATCATTTTTGAGGGAAACAAATCACTTTTTTCACTTTCATTTGGAACATAGATTTTTTTTTTGTTTTTTAAATTTTTAACTAAAATATAGTTATGTCATTTCCTCTCTCCAACCCCTTCCCTGTCCTCTCCCTTCATTCTCTTCCATGTCTCCTCCCTTTATTCCCTCTCAAACTCATGACTTCATTTTCTTGCATATGTGAATGATGACTCACCTTCATTGTCAACTTGGTGACATTGGGAATCAACTGAAACCTGAGATGCTGGGCACACTTATGAGGATTTCTTTTTTTAATTTAATTAAGATTAAAAATCTTACAAACTCATCCTAATGAAATTACTATTTGATTAAAAATAATTTTGAAGCCGGGCAGTGGTGGCGCATGCCTTTAATCCCAGCACTTGGGAGGCAGAGGCAGGCGGATCTTTGCGAGTTCGAGGCCAGCCTGGTCTACAAAGTGAGTCCAGGACAGCCAGGGCTACACAGAGAAACCCTGTCTCAAAAAACCAAAAAAAAAAATAATAATAATTTTGAGTAGGAAGACCCACTCTAGAGCTAGGCCACAACTACTGACAGCTGACATAAAAGGACAAAAAAGAAGAAAGATCTATTTTTGCCTGCTTATCTTCATTCTAACTGGCAAGTTTGTCTCCTCCTCTGTTGCTGTGGCAAGAATTAAATCCATCTTGGTCAGGACTCCAATGTAGACTGAAAACTAGACTTCTCCAGGAACCCTCCTGAACTCCAGTACAGACTTGGCATTGCAGAGATATCAAGTTCCATGAACTGAGCAACTACTGAGTTCCTGCCTTTTCATGACGAGGCCGCCATTGTTGGACTGCATCCTGTAGCTAGGTCAGTCTACTAAACCCTTTAATGTTAATTCCATTAGCTCTGCACTTCTAGATAACACCAAGTACTACAGGTGCATAAGTATATAAATACCACCTGCTGAATCTATTTAGGGTACTAATTGGGGGACTCATTCTACGGAAGACTAAGTCTCCCTGGCTGCAAACTGGTACAGCCACTAGGGAAATCAGAGAATTTTCAAAGAGCTAAAAATAAATCTGCCATACGATCCAGTTATATCACTTCTTGGTATATGCCCAAAGGACTTGACATCCTACTCCACAGATATGAATTCTTGTTCATTGGTGCTCTATTCACAATAGCTAGAAAACGGAAACATCAGAAATGTTTTTATCTGATTAATGGATAATGAAAATGATAATGGAAACATATTGTGGAATATTATTCAGCTGTAGAAAAAATTAAATCATGCAATTTGTAGATACATAGATGCAACTAGAAGATATTAAATTGAGTGAAGTAACCCAGACCCAGAAAGACAGACCAACATTACTTGTTCTTTATCATCTGTGCTTCCTAGCTCTAAGTCTTCAGATGCGAATATATAACCGGGAGTAACTGCAGAAACCAGAAAAGTAAAAAATGGCCGGGGGGGGGGGGATTGCTAAAGAGGAAATAGAAGCATACAAGTGATATGAAGGGGAAATGGAGAGAAAATGAGGAGGTAGCCTTTAGTTTTAGGAAGCAAGGAGGGAGGTCAATACAAAAGGAAAGGAAGTGGGGACAGATAAATCACACACACACACACACACACACACACATACACACACACACACAACTTTGAATGGAACTTCTGTTTGAGTTGTTGGTCAGGGAAGTCCAAGAGACTCCCAAAACAATGCAACTATTGCTGTTGCCCTTAGTTGTCTCCCAGAGGTGGAAGGTTTAGTCCCTATTACTGAACACCATGTACTTTGGACACAGGACTTGGAAGATTTGAGCTGGATCTGACCTGAAAGCCTTCTTACTGAGGGATAGCTTTCATAGTACCAGAAGGTGCTATGCAAGCTGACAAGGGAGGGAAACAACAAACAATCCTACCTAGATGTGATGTCCATGAACCATAAAAATGACCAACCTTGAAAGATACACAGTGTATGTTAGCAAGGCTAAAATTAAAGGGCTGATCATACTGAGCACTGGTGATGATGTGGAGCAACTAGAACTCTCATGCACACGTGTTGCATGCATCAGATTTTACAAACAACTTCAGCAATTTCTTTAAAAGTTAAATGTACATCTATTCAAGAACTCCATTCATAGGTATTTACTGAAGAAAACGAAGGTCTATCTCATATCAAAACTTGTATAACAAAATTCATAGCTTCTTATATGCAATAGCCAACAGCTGGAAACAACATAAATATCTATCAGAACTGATAGACTATGGTGTACTGTCTGGTTTTGTGTTGACACACAAGCTAAAGTCATTAGAGAAAAAGGATCCTCAGTGGAGAAAAATGCCTTCATGGGATACAGCTGTAAGACATTTTATCAATTAGTGATCAACAGCAAAGGGCCCAGTTCACTGTGGGTGCTTTCACCCCTGGTCTGGTGGTCTTGGGTTCTACAAGAAAGCAGGCTGATCATGGGGAGTAAGCCAGTAAGCAGTACCCCTCCACGGCCTTTGCATCAGCTCCCACTTCCAGATTCCAGCCCTGCTTGAGTTCGTGTCCTGACTTCCTCCAAGGATAGACTATGATCTGGAAGTGTAAGCTCAACAAACCCTTTCCTCCCTGACTTGCTTTTTGGCTATGGTGTTTTCGTTGCAGCAATAGAAATGCTAAGACACTACGGCATCATGTAAAACAAACCACTAGAAATAAAAAGAGAATGAACAAAGATTAATTATATAATTAGACTACAAGAAAGGAGTCAGACAAAAACGAATATATAAAGCATAATTCCCATAAATAAAATTCTTAGAGATGCAATTAGAAGCAGAAAGCACAGCAGCAATTGTCTGAGCAGGGAGAAGAGAGAGAGATACAACAGGCCTAAGCAGCTTCTGCAGCAGATGGATAGTTTACTGTTTGTGGACAGAATTTCACAGGTAAATACGTATGTCAAGCTTGTAAGATAGTACACTTTGAATATGTACAGTGTACTTCATACAAATTATACACCACTAAAGATGTTAAAATCTCTATAATATGAAAAACTCTACTGAAGATTCACTAAGCTGATCCAAAGAAGGAACTACAACTGTCAAAATCTGAGTGAATATAACCAATCTACTAAAAATTGTGTCCTCTGGTTAATGTAAGGTAAGTTATTACTTAAATTGGTTGGCAGGCAGACTAGAATACTGAAAAAAAAATGAGATCAAACCATTAATGAGATCACAGAACTGTATTCTGAAACTTCAATATTAAACTGTTTTGTTATTTATTTATAAGTAAAGCTTCTGAAGTAGGAAAAGTCTTAGTGTCCAGAAATGAGAAGAGCAGGAAACAGTCATTCAGGTTAACTGAGTTTAGGCTGGGCTAATTTCTCATAGGTTAGTCCATAAGCAAAAAAAGCATATTCAAAGACTTGATAATCTTTGCCACTCTAAATTCCTCTTTCAAAAGTGAGAAGAGACTAAATGTTTTTTAATAGGCATATCTAATAGAATCTTTTCTCATCACCTACATTTATGCATATGTTACACTTTAAGTTGAATTTCTTACTGAAAATTCAAGTCTGGTCTTAAGCTGAGCTTCTGTGAAGACAGACTAACATATGCCTGGGGACGGCTTAGTAGTGTACTGGTAGATTCTGAGCCTAGTTTGGAACTAATAACAGCTCCAATTTCCTACCTTTGCTCTTAAATTCTTCCTGCTACAATATAACTGACTGACTGTAGTTGCGAACTAAAAGGTGCTTATGACTAAAGTCTATCAGGGCAATTCCAGAATAAGGTATAGATTTGCTTCCTAAAAATTTAATGGGTAAATCTCTCCATTTGGAAAGCACAGCCAAATCCTATTTCCTATATGCCTATACTATGCTATGCCAACATGCTTATAAAACTCAAGACTTAAGAGAAAAAAATACCTGTGTTTTGACTTCCAGAATGTCACTTCCTGGATTAGTTCTTCCATGTAGTAACGAGTCTTTCAGCTGCACATTTTTCTTTCTGGGAGTTGTGCTGTGGTGTGAAGCCTTTTTAGTAGAATGTTGATGGGCAGACCCAGAGGAAGGAGAGATGTGAACGCTGTTTGCATGTGCAGCAACAGAAGCTGTTCTTTTAAGACAGGGCTTTGTCTGATGCACACTATTGGTGTCTGAGGCAGTAGTCTCCTGAGCCAGCGGTTCTGATACTACCCCAGATGGCTGTTGTGAAGCTGTTTTCTTGTTTCTTCTTTTTGGATTACAGTGGGAAATGTCCTGATTATGAGAAATAGCTGGTGGACAGGGATCATTTTGGGAAAATACACTTTTATCTTCTGAAATATTTATAGTGCCAGTTACTGTAGGAGAACTATCAAATCCGTAGCTATTGACTGAAGTTTCTGTAAAAACATTTTCTGCTTGTGAATTTTCTGCTTGAGGAGTAGGAGCAATAGATTGGGATGATAATGTAATTTTCTCAGTGCTATCTGAGTGTGTGGATTTCAATAATCCACCCAAGGCACAATCCTGGACATTTTGTTTAGAATTCATCTCACTTCCAGAGAATTCTTCTCTTCTCATTGCCGCTGCATTTAAACAAATCTTAGTATTCTGGCTGTAACTCTGAATTTCCAGAGACAATGGGATTTCTTGAATGCTTTTATAAGCAAGATTGACAGGAGAAAGTGAGCTTGCCTGGGGATGTGCTGGATCTTCCAGACTACGAGGCTCTTCGTTCTTCTCACTAGGCATGTCTGAGCTAACTGGCAGCTTCCTAATGCTAATATCAGATAATGGTGTGACATTCTTATAGTTTTGAATTTTCAGTCTTATCTTTTTCTGTTTCTTTGCTACAACTAAAAGACTCTTTTGTCTTGTAGCCAAATTAGCCAGTTGCTCTCTCAGGGACCCATGTTTAAATGACTCCATTGATACCCTATTTAAAAAAAAAGGAAAAATATCAACACAGAAAAATTTCTTCACAGACTTTTGGATATTAAAGATATTCTCTCTCTTAATGTGAATCAGCATTAAGTATAATAAAGTCTATATTTGAGATATATTTTCCTTTGCAAGGAATTGACACTTTTTAAATGTTAATTTACCTTTAAAACATTTTTCTCTTAATTTTTTATTATAATGTTTATTTATTACATCAAGTTACATCTCCATAATAGTGCCCTCTTTCCACCACTCCCGGTTCCACCCTCCCACCCTCTCCTCCCTCTCCCACCCATCCCACTCCTTTGATGTGGAGTGTCCCTATATATCAGCCCCTCTCAGTTCAACAGTCATATAAGGGCTAAGAGCTTCCTTTTGCATTGGGGGCCTACATGGTAGCACCCCTAGGGCAAACTGTCCCATTGATAGGTAACAAAATCTATGTTCCTGATGTTTTTGGTGTACTGATTGTAGGACAGTTATCCTGTACTATATGGCTAAAATCCAATTATAAGTGAGTAGATGCCATGCGAATCCTTCTGGGTCTGGGTTAGCTCACTCAGGATGAGCTTTTCTAGTTCCATCCATTTGGCTGCAAATTGCATGATTTCCTTGCTTCTGATAGCTGAGTAGTATTCCATTGTGTAAATATACCACAATTTTTTTTAATCCATTCATCAGCCGAGGGACAGCTGGGTTGTTTCCAGTTTCTAGATATTACACATAAGGCTGCTATAACCCTGAGATGAGGATATGTCCTTGTGGTTTGGTGAGGAATTGTTTGGGTGGATACCCAGAAGTGGTATGGCTGGGTCTTGAGGTAGGGCTATTCCAAGTTTTCTAAGATATCGCTAGACTAAATCTAATAGACGAGAAAGTGGGGGAAAGCCTTGAACTCATTGGCAGAGGTGACAACTTCTGAACAGAACACCAATAGCTCAGGCTCTAAGACCAACAATCAATAAATGGGACCTCATGAAACTGAAAACCTTCTATACAGCAATGGACACTCTCACTAGAACAAAATGGCAACCTACAGATTGGGAAAAGATCTTTACCAACCCCACTTCTGACAGAGGGCTAGTATCCAAAATGTATAAAGGACTCAAGAAATTAAACACCAAAAAACCCCAAATAATCCAATCAAAAAATGAGAATTCACAAAGGAGGAATCTCTAATGCCAGTGAGGCATTTGAAGAAATGCTCAGCATCCTTAATTATCAGAGAAATGCAACTCAAGATGACTCTGAGATTCCATCTCACACCTGTCAGAATGGCTAAGATCAAAACCTCAAGAGACAGCAGATGCTGGTGGGGTTGTGGAGAAAGGGGAACAGTCCACCATTGCTGGTTGGAGTGTAAGCTTGTACAACCTTTAAAAAAAATTTAAATGTACTTATTTTACTATTTTATGTATGTAAGCATTTTGCCTAAATGATATATGTGCACCCATGCATGCATGGTGCCAGAGGTCACAAGAAGGCTTTGGGTGCCTTGGGACTGGAGTTACAGATCCCCTGGGATTGGAGCTATAGATGGTTAGGAGTCATCAGGTGGGTAGTGGGAATTGAACCCCAATCCTCCAAAAGGGCAACAAGAGCTCTTAATCTGTGAGACAACTCTCCAGCCCATTTGCCCTTTATTTAAAAAAGAATAAAACATTATTCGAGTAAACTCAAAAATGAAAACAGAACTTGGGTAATCTATACTATAGTGGTTGGAAGGTAGTGATTGCTGGCTGAGTAGGACTACTTTTACTAATTTTCAGTTTGCTTACTTGGTTTAAAGAAGAAAGGATATACTAAAAATTAATATACGGGAGTAAGTTCTATTCAGGTTCCCTTAGTTACAGAATACAAGATTGTTTTTTGAATAATCATACTCCAGTGAGACCTGAGAAGGTAGTTAGTTCATTTGTATTCTGAATCTGTCCTGAGGTATTTTCAGGTTGAGAAGGATCTCCCAGACAAAACACTAGCCTAGGCACCTTCACCTCTAAGACCTCAGAATCTTAAAGACTAAGGTAGAGGAAGTGACTCACCTCACCTTCACATTTGTCTTTTGGTTAGGCACAAGTCCCTCCCTGACCTTGACATCACTAGTTCTCAAAGTTTCTGGCCTCAGGACCTAAACATACTCTTGAGGAAGCCAAACAGTTTTTGTTTGTATGGACTGTATCTACGACTATTGTTTTAGAATTAAAACAGAAAAATTTTAAAGAAGGATATAAAATACATATTTCATTAGCTAGCAGGTGTCCTTTGGGAAAATTTTACTGAATATTCACAAGAGAATTAGAACAAATAACATCTTAGTATTATAAAACATTATGGATTTAATTTCACATAAAATGGTCTCAACAACTTACCAGGGGTCTATAGTATATACTTTAAGAGCTACTGTTTTAAGGAAAAGCATTAAAGAAATAGTTTGCCTTCATAACAAAGTTTATAGGTGCTGATATTAAAATATAGGCTCTGATAAGAGTACTAGTATATATGAGGGTAATAAGAAGTGAGACTGACAAACAACTGGTAGCATAAGATATAATACACTAGATAAAGAAAATAATATCATGCTTAAATTCACACAAAATACAAAAGAGTCTTCTTTAGATCACCCATACCAAGATTTCAATGCTGAGCCGGGCAGTGGTGGCGCACGCCTTTAATCCCAGCACTTGGGAGGCAGAGGCAGGCGGTCTACAAAGCCTGGTCTACAAAGTGAGTCCAGGACAGCCAAGGATACACAGAGAAACCCTGTCTCGAAAAACCAAAAAAAAAAAAAAAAAAAGATTTCAATGCTGAAATCTTATAGCAATAGTTATGTGATTTGGACACCCAAAACACCAACTGAAATGCAAACATTTCAAAATCCTTGTTTACCATAGGACAATAAAAGAAAATTGAAGCTAGGAAACACACAAAGTCTCTTAAAATTGGCCAATAGCCAATTTCTCATCAGTTGACAGTTCACTTGTTTGATGTTATCAGGAAAACTACTTAGGAAGAAATAAAGAATGTATTAATATTTACTTGTGGGAGAGAAAAGCAAAATTAAGCTTTCATCCCTGTCTTTACACATTTTTTGTTTGTCCTACTGCAACCTGCCCTGTGTGATCCCCTCCTTCCACCGTATGGCTATTACTTGGGGACTCTGTCTTTGGTGCAGATCCCAAAGATTAGATCTTTTCTACTAACCCTCTCAGTCTTCCCTGTCAGACCCTCTTTATTCCTTGGTGTCGGCCTACTATCTTTAGAAACACTTTCTACCAGGGACCCCCAGTGGCTACACTGAGATGGGACTCTGGTAGGAAATGTTCATTATCCTTCCTGTCATTTATTATACTGTCTCCAGACTTACTTACTCTTAGCTCTGCAGCTGCCTGCTTGCAGGAGCCTCTCCTCCCACCCTATGCGCATTCCCTGGCAACCCTGCCTCTTGGTGTAAACCCCTGCACTGCAGCCAACCAAGAATCTTTCCCATGGCCTCTCTCAGCCTTTCCCCCTAGTCTATCTCTATGCATTTCTGCTACTCACTGACCTGCAGAGACATTCTCTACCAGGACCCAACAGTCATAACTCTTGCTTAGGATACAAACAGGGCAACAGCAACTAAAGAATGGAACAAAAGTAAAACTAGATATCAACACTAAGAAACACCTCAAACATTGTAACATGAAACTCAGATCCCAACTGAAAAAAAAATATGAACAGCCAAGACAGCAGAAGTCAGTATCCTCTAACGGAAGACAGTAACCCTATACCAAAAGGCCCTGAGAAATGCATTATAGCTACAGCACAAGATAAGGATTTCAAAATAACTATTACAAATATGTTTAAGAATCTTAAAGAGGATATGGGTGAGTCCCTTAATGAAGTCTGTGAAAATATAAACACATAGTTGAATGAAACAACAACAAAAAATTCAAGACATGAAAGTAGAATTTAACAAAGAAACAAAACCATTAAAGAAAACTCAAACTGAAATATAACTGGAAATAAAAACTTTAGGATGTCAAACAAAAACCTCAAAGGTAAGCCTTACCAACAGAGTACAGGACTTAGAAGAGAGAATATCAGGTTGAAGACAAGAAATGGATATGGGAGTCAAAAAAATGTTAAATCTTAAAAAATCCAGGCACAGAGAATATTTTAAAAACAAATTCATAGAAGAAAATGTCCCCAATCTAAAGAAAAAGGTGCCTATCAAGGTCAAAGAAGCATGCAGATGACCAAACAGAACCAGAAATTAAATCCCTCTTGACAGATAATAATAAAAATACAAAATGTACAGAACAAAAATAGGATATTAAAAGCAGCAAGGGAAAAAGACCAATTAACATATAAAAGCAGACTCAATAGAAAAACACTACTTCTCAAGGAGACTCTAAAAGCCCGGAGGGCCTGGACAAATGTTCTACAAACTCTGAGAGACCTCAGATGCAAGTCCAGACTATACCCAGAAAAATATTAGTCATAATTAATTGAGAAAGAAATACATTCAATAAGAAAGTCAAATTTAAGCAATTTCTAGCTACCAATCTAGTTCAAAAAAGTCACTAAAAAGAAAGCTTCAGTCAAAAGAGGTTACCACACCAAGAAGATTCAAGGAATGAATAATCCCAGAACAGTAAGTGAAGAGGAGGAGGGAACTCACACAATCACAACAAAATAACAGGAATCAATAAACACTGCTCATTGATAAGTCTCATCACCACTGGTATCAATTCCAACTACAAAAAGACACCGACTAACAAGCTGGATTAGAAAACATGATGATCCTGCCCCTAGAGGCATTGCAGATGTGACTGCTATGTCACATGTGCATCAGTAGATGGCTCAGAGGAGAGAGGCTATATCTACATTCAGTGTTCTGACCTATGAACATCTGAATGAATAGTAGCCTAACATTCCTGGGGAAAAAAGCAAGCTGGATACCAACACCACTTTGGCACCATGGGTAGCCTGTGATGACTACCAGACCAGTACCAGGCAAGCAGCGGATAGGCTCCCAGGACAGGAAACAAACCAAAAACTAGAAGAACTCTGCCTGGCCCTGGATGTGGGGGTTATGAGTGAGCTAGCTCTGAGGGAGTGAGTGTAGGAGAGCCAGCCCTGCCTTCTGTCTGCTATGTGGTGCTGTTGGCTTGGGACAGATGCCCTCCCCTTCCTTTTGCCCTCATCACCAGTTGCTCCTTTCCATAGTAGAACTGGCCATGCAAGTGGGGGCTGCAGGTCCAGAACCAGGGCTTTGAGTTGGCCCACCCCAACATCTACCTCATGGATGAACTGCTGGAGTACAAGAAGAGGTCAGTTCCACAACCCAGGACTGTAGGATCTCCATGACACAGGACAGTTACAGCATATCTGAGAGGAGTTCCAGTGAAGTTCCAGTACTGATGGAGGGGTGGAAACCAGGGGCCTCGTACCAGACCAAGGAGTCATTATAATGCACATTTGCAAGCTGAATATGTGGACAAAGGGGAATATTGTGGGACATACTGAGACACACTGCAGCTTCCACAATGAGCTGTTATTTTTTACACTGGGACAGATTGCAAGGGTGGAGGGTGGGGTTGGGGGGAGGTGGGAGATGAGAGGGAACAGGGTGCATGATGTGAAATTCACTAAATAAATTTTTTTCAATAAAAAAAATAAGAAAACAGGATGTGTCTTTCTGCTAAAGAAACACACTAAATAATCAAGGAAAGACATCAACTTGGGATAAAAGAAGAGAAAAAGTCATTCCAAGCAAATAGAACAAAGAAGCAGGTAACATCTGACAAAAGAGACTTCAAGTCAAAATTAATCAGAAGTGCTAGAGGACACTATATAGTCATTAAAGGGAAAAAAATCCACCAAGAGAATACTGCAATTGAAAACATTTATATGAGAAATACAATAGCACTCAAATGTATAAATGAAACACTACTACACCTAAAATCACATTGACTATCACAAAGTGATTTGGGTGACTTCAGTTCAATACCCTGATTTCACCAATAGAAAGGTCATCCGGACCAAAAAAGAAACAAACAAAGGAATAAAACAAACAAACCAAAAAAAAAAAAAAAAACCAGAGAAATGCTAAAGTTAAATAACATCATAAATCAACATATCTACAGAAAAAAAGCCCAAATCTACGGAAAATTTCACTGAAAACACAGAATATATTTTCTTCTCAGCAGCTCATGGAATTTTTCCTAAAATTGGCCTCATACTTGGACACAAGCAAATCTTAAAAGATACAAGAAAACCGAAGTAACACCCTGTATCCTATCTGATCACTATTGATTAAGCTGGATATCATCAACAGAAAGTATGTAAACTCATGGAAAATGAACAACTCAATACTGAGTGAAAAACAGCTAATGGCAGAAATTAAGAAGGAAATTAAAAACATTTTAGAATTGACTGAGAATGAAAAAAACAATACACCAAATGAAGGCAATTCGAAGTGACAAATTCATAGCACTAAGTGCCTACATCAAAAACACTGGAGAGACCATAAATGAACAATTTAGTGACTCACTTGAAAAGTCTAGAACAACAAGAAAATATCATCCAAAAAAACTAGATGGCAAGAAATGATCCAACTTAGGGCTGAAATCAATGAAACAGAAACTATAAGAGCAATATAAGGAATCAATGAAATCTAGAGTTAAATCAACAAGATTGACAAACTATTAGCCAAATTAATTAACAGACTGGGAGAGAAGATTCAAATTAATAAAATGAGTGTAATAGGAGTTAGATTTCTTTAGTGAATACATAGGGCTTCTGAAGGACAGTCTCTTAAAAGGAGGCAGATGACTTGTGGGAATCACCTGGCACAACTCACATGGTCCTGAGCAGCAGATGTACCTAGGGAGGACTAATGAGAAGGCACCCTGCATGCAAAATTAGTGAAAGCCTGGGAAACTGAAAAAGGGCTTTGGCTTGGCATTGCTTTCAGCTGCTGAACACTGCCTCATTTTGGCCAGAGGTGGGTGAAGCCCAGATTGGGCTGAAGCCAGGTGAAGCCTCATTTTGGAACCATAAAAGCCAGGACCTACGAGAGATGCATAAACAGCGCCCTGCTGAGGAGCGTGGCTGCAAAGCCCCAGACTCGAGAGATCCACCAGGGAACTTCTTAAGTTCTTAGTTAAGGGCCTGGCGGCAGAGCCCAAAAAAAATGGGCATGAGAGATGGAGGTGCAAAGCAGACATATGACAATGCTGGCGCTGAGGCCATCCCAACAGACTTCAAGCAGAGATGTGCTAACCAGCCCCTAGGCAGCACCAGCCCTGAGGGGGTAAGAATCAGGTGGTCAGGTGCCTGGGCATATAAACCAAGACCAGCTGAGGAGATAGGTGGAGAAGGCCGAGAAAGGCTGCAGAAGGCTCCATTTGCTTCAAGTAAGCTCGGGCTGGCAAAAGAGGTGTGCCATAGGATCTGCTCAGAGAAAGTTTGTGAGAACCAGACGCTGAGGAGAGCTGTTGTTGGGAGCAGAGCTACCAGAGGCTACGTCTGTCCATGGGTCCAGCAGCACAGAGCGAATGAGTGAGATGTAAGGCGCAAGCACTCTGAGGCTGTGGCAAACAGACAGTGAAGAGACTGTGAACAGCCCCTATCCTGTGAGGGTGTGGTAAGGCCCAGACGAGCACAGGAGGTCCCTGGCAAGGCTGTAACAGTCTCGGCTGACTGAGGCAAGCTCAAGTGAGGCTGCCATAGCAACACCAGAGCCAGGCGACCATGTAGTGACCGCTATTGCCATGTTCCTGCAGACAGACTGCTGAGCAGTTGCCCACAAGGACCTGTGCTTGGGGATTGGAATCCTTCTAAAGTTCCTAGGGTTGGTGGGGTGATAGGTGTTAATAATTATTAATATATAGTTTATAATTTACATTTACAAATTAGAGATGAAAAAGAGGAAATACTTTAAAAATGTATAATCCATCAAACTAGAAAACCTAAAAGAAATGGATGAATTTCTTGATATATATGACATACCAAAGTTAAATCAGATGAAACATGTAATTTAAACAGACAAATAATCTCTAGTGAAAAAGAAGCAATAATTAAAAGTCTTTGAACCACACATACACAAAAAGGTCAGTACCAAACAGGTTCAGTGAAAAATTCTACCAGACCTTCAAAGAATTAACACCACTACTCCCTAAATTATTGAACAAAACAGAAACCGAAGAAACATTTCCTAATTCTTTTTTTTTTAACAAGGTCACTATTACCCCGATACCAAAACCATATAAAGACCCTATAAAAACAAAAAACAGACAATATACCACATGAACATAGGTGCAAAATTTCACAAAATACTTGTAAACAGAATCCAAGAGCACATCAAAAAATTATCCATCACAAGATGGTTTCATCTCAGAGATGAAGGGATGATTCAACACACATAAATCAATAAATGCAATGTACCACATAAACAAACTGAATGACAAAAAGCCACACAATCACCTCATTAAATGTCAGAAAAGGTCTCTGACAAAATCCAACATCCCTTCATAATAAAACTCCTGGAGAGTCTAAGGATACAAAGGACATACTTCAACACAATGAAGGCAATTTACAGAAAACCCACAGTCAATATTAACAAACAGAGAGAAACTCAAGGCATTTCCACTAAAATCAAGCAGAAGACAAGGATGTCCACTCTCTCCATACATATTCAATAAAGTACTTGAGGTCTTAGGTAGAGCAATAAGACAACTAAAGGAGATCAAGGGGATATGAATAGGTAAAGAAGAAGTCAAAGCATCTTTACTTGAAGATGAGATGATTTTATATGCAAAAGACCCTAAAAACTCCATCAGTAAACTTAAAGTGGATACTTTTTAGCAAAGTAGCAGAATATAAAATTAACGCACACAAATCAATAGCCTTCCTACACATACATGACAAACAGATTGAGAAAGAAGTCAGGGAACAGCACCTTTCACAATAACCTCAAATTTTTTCCCCATTTCTGTGAAGAATTGTACTTGAATTTTGATGGGGATTGTATTGAATCTATACATTGTTTTTGGTAGGATGACCATTTTTGCAATATTAATACTACTGATTTGTAAGCATGGGAAATCTTTGAATCTTCTGGTGTCTTCTTCAATGTCTTAAGGTTTCCTTTTGTTATACAAGTCTTTCACTTGCTGGTTAGAGTTGCCCAAAGACCCTTTATATCCCATAAGGATTATCATATAAAATATATGAAAAACTGAAAACCCTAAACATCAAGAAAATAAATAACATAATTTAAAATGGAGTACAGAAATAAATAGTTCTCAAAAGATGAAGTATAATGGTTGAGAAACACTTAAAGAAATGTTCAAAATCCTTATCCATCAAGGAAATGTACATTAAAACTATTTTAAGATTTGATCTTATACCAGTCATAATGACCAAAGTGAATAAATTGTACTAGTGAAGATACAGGAAAAGAGGAACACTTATTCATTGCTGGAGGGAGTGCAAAATTGAACAGCCACTATGGAAATCAGTGTGGTGGTTTTCTGGAAGCTGGAAACAAATCTACATCAAGATCTAGCTATACTACTCTTGGGCATATACCCAAAAGACTCTACACCCACGGAATCACTTGTTCATCCATGTTCATTGTTGTTCTATTTATAATTGCCAGAAACTAGAAAGAGCTTAGATGTTCATCATCTGAAGAATGGATAATGAAAATGTGGTACATAATACTATGAAATATTATTCAATTGTTGAAAAATCAAATTATGAAATTTGTGGTGGAGTTAGAAAAAATTCACTGTGAGTAAAGTAACTCAGACCCCAAAAGATAAATATTGCATCTTATAAGTTTTCTCTTATACATGGATATCATCTTCCAGCCCTTTGATAACATGTGTTCTACAGTTCAAATAACCACAGACGTTAGGTGCCTGGTAAGGGACGAGGGGTAAGAAGAGTATTTCCCAAGGAAGGGAAAGCAATGTATTTTATGGAGATACAAATGGGAAACTAGAATAGGAGGATAAAAGGGGGATGAGAATGGAAGAGAAGGATAAAGGAGGGAATGTGGGGAGGGATAACTACCACTAAGAGCCATTTGAAAATCCACAGAAAACTACTACTATAGAAGCTTCTTAAATACATACATAGACAAAAAGGAATCTAAATGGAGTCACCAAAGAATAGAGGACACAATACCATAACTAGACATCTTATGCCACCAAGAAAACTTCCAGTGCCAAGAACAGGTTAATAACTTGCTGAGCTGTCAGTCAAAGAAGCCCCATGGAAACCCCCAGACAT
Source organism: Lophiomys imhausi (assembly GCA_907164525.1). Lineage (NCBI taxonomy): Eukaryota > Metazoa > Chordata > Mammalia > Rodentia > Muridae > Lophiomys > Lophiomys imhausi. The sequence continues at coordinate 44,323 of CAJQZJ010037465.1, forward strand.
CACAGGTTATTGTTTATTCTCTACAACTTGATGGTAAGGCCCCTAATGCTGAGGATACTACTTACTTATATCATGGAACATTAAGAAGTTGAAGTGGTACCTAACTAGAAGCTTCACCACTCTATTGTCTAGTGTTCATGGTACTGGAAGGTACTATGCACACTGCCAGAAGAAAAATAATCAAAAGTATCTCCCAGCTACAGTCCCTACAACCAAAACCAGTGACACGCTTAATAATATATACTGGTGCAATAGTGGTACAAATACTATGGTGTAACCAGCAACATTCTGAGTAGATTTAAGGCCCATTCCATGAGACGCAACTCATCCCTGACACTACTAAAGTGACCAACAACGTGACACTAGATAGGTCATGGATGGGTCTAGAGGAAAGCCCAATACTATTATTCTACTAAAGGAACATAGTGATAAAATGACTCCTAACAACATACTCCTATACTCATAGATCAGTTCCTCACTCAGCCCTCATCAGAGAAGCTTCTTCTTTGCAGCAGATGAACACAAATGCAGTGACCATAACTAGACAATGCAGAGAGCGAGAGACTTTGGAATACTCTACTCAGTCGTGCAGAGAATTTATAGAAACTATGGCAGCACACACAAGACTCACACAGATTCAAGCCAGATGGGGACCAAGCACTGAGAGGAGGAAGTAGACAGGTGCTCCCACCCCGAGCCAAGAAGCTATCTACAAGCGATACCCCTTGGCAAAGGGAAAAAATAAATCAGTTTTTTTCCAATGAAGTTTCACTGGGCATATTAACCACACTTCAGGGCAGACCCCAAGTCCAGGAGTGGTTTGTCAACACAAAATGAATTCAATGATATTTTTGTAGACTTCATTTAGTCTTGTTTTGCTCTGTTTGGGCATTTTTTTGTTGTTGTTGTTGTACAGTCTTTTACTTGTTTATTCTAATTTCTATTTGTGTGTGTATGTATGTGTACTTGTTTTTTTTGTGTGTGTTTTTAAGGGCATTTGAGAGAGGAAAGAACATAAACTTGAGTGGATAGGGTCCTAGAAGAATTGGGGTAGGGAAAAAACATGACCAAAATAATTGTATGAAATAAATTTCAATAAAAATTTAAAACCAGAAATACTATATGACTAATTCCACAGTGTGTATTTGTATACATAGGTAAAAGCAATTAAGCCAGTATGATATCTACAAAAAAATGAAGATAAAAGATCTATAAATAAAGCTTTAAGAGCTGATTTTTAGGTAAGTGTAGAAAAGGAGATAATATAATAGGTGTCAAATGGTTATAAAACAAAAAATGTAAGTAAAGTATTTTAAAAATTTGAACATAAATAAAAATGGCATTTGTAGCTAAGTGATGAGAAGCTAATTTTTAAATATTCCTGAAGAAGAAAAAGCTATAGAATATTTTCTCAAAAAAGCACAAGAAATATATCACCAATATTAGCGTTATACAGTTCCTTAATGACCCTCAGGAATTATAAGTACATAAAACCACAAAATTAACTAACTGATTAATCAACTCTGAATGACACTTGTGATAACAAAAATTAATGTAGTTACTCTGATTACAAACAATGCAGTGGTGAAAAGAGATGGGGCTAAATGTTACATGTAAGATGAGAGCTGAAGGGAGTGGGAAGACACAAAGGAAGAAGTGAAAAGAAAAACAAATTTTGTTTGGTGGGATTGGGGGTGTCTCTGACTCTTTTGCCTGCTCCTGGGGCCCTTTTCCTCCTACTGAGTTGCCTCATCCAGCCTCGATAGGATTTATGTCTAGTCTTACTGCATCTTGCTATTGCTGTGTTTGGTTATTATCACTGGGAGGCCTGTTCTTTTCTAAAAGGAAAGAGGAGCAGTAGATGTAGGGGAGTTGAGAGGTGGGTGTTAGGAGGAGGGGAAGGAGAGGAGCTGTGGTCAGAATATATTATATGAGAGACAAATAAAGAAAAATGAAACCAAATAATTCAATCAAAAAATGAAATAATAAAGCCCAATTCACATGGTAATAAAAACTTGAAATTGAATCAATGAAAATTTCAGTAGCTTAGCACTCTGTTACTATGACAAATAACAAGATAAAAGGCAACAAAGGAGAAGTAAGGGGCTATTTGGCTTACAATTCCAAGTCACAGGCCATCATTGCAAGGAACTCACAGAGGCAAGAGATTGGGACAGATCACACCACATCATAGTGAAGAGCAGAAAGAAGTACATACACCCAAGTTGTCTGCCTTCCTTGCTTTTCATTAGCTTTTTCCTCTCTCATGTAATCCAGGGTTCATCCTGTAAAATGATGCTGTCCACACTGGGCTTGATTTCCTACATCAATTAACAATCAAGACAATCTCTCACAGACATGCTTACAGGCTACCTTGAACTAGGATAACTTCTCATTGAGGCTTTCTTCCCAGGTGATTCTACATCAAGTTGACAAAGCATGTAGGAAAGAAATTTATCTGTAGGATACAAGATGAGAAAAAATTTCAAAAGCCAACATATCTTCAGCTACCTCATCTTTGCCAAAAATATGCATTGAAGAAAAGATAGCATGTTCAACAAAGGATGCTGAAAAAGATGGATATGTGTATGCAGAAGAAAGTAGAAAGATACCCATCTCTCACTTTGCAATAAAATCATCTCCAAATTTGTCAAAGACCTCAATATAAAACCCAGAACTGTGAAACTGCAAGAGAAAAGGTAGGGAGTACCCTAAAACACACAGGAACAGAGAAGGACTGTTTACAAAGGACTGCAGTCCCTCGGGAAACACAGCCGATAATTGACAAATCAAAGCTCAAAAAATGCAAACCTCTGTCCAAGAAAGGAAACTAAATGAATAAGAGAAATATTTGCCATCTATACATAGCAACAGAGGGTTAATTCTACAGTATACAAGGAAGTAAATAAAAGAAGAAAACAACCCAGAGCTGGGCAGTGGTGGTGCACACCTTTAATCCCAGCACTTGGTAGGCAAAGGCAGGCAGATTTTTGAGTTGGATATCTGAGTTTGAGGCTAGTCTAGTCTACAGACTGAATTCCAGGAAACCTAGGGCTACATAGAGAAACTCTGTGTGTGTGTGTGTGTGTGTGTGCGTGCGTGCGTGCGTGCGTGCGTGCGTGCGTGCGTGCGTGCGTGTGTGTGTGTGTGTGTTGGGGGGGGATTGGAGTTGGAGGGGGAGCCATAAAAAGAAAAAGGAAAACAACCCAATTTAAAAAAGGAGATCAAGGGGATACAAATTGGAAACAAAGAAGTCAAATTATCTCTACTTGCAGACAATATGATAGTATACATAAGCGACCTCAAAATTTCCACCAGAGAACTCTTACAGCTGATAAACCCCTTCAGCAAGGTACTGGATACAAAATTAATTAAAAAAAATCAGAAGTCCTTTATACAAAAAAATAAATGGGCTGAGAAAGAAATTAGGGAAACAACACCCTTCACAATAGCCACAAACAATATAAAATACCTGGGGGTAACTTTAACCAAGCAAGTGAAAGGCCTGTATGAAAAGAACTTCAGGTCCTTGAAGAAAGAAATTGAAGAGGACATCAGAAGATGGAAAGATCTCCCATGTTCGTGGATAGGTAGGATCAACATAATAAAAATGGCCATCCTACCAAAAGCAATATACAGATTCAAGGCAATTCCCATCAAAATACCAACACAATTCTTTACAGACCTTGAAAGAATAACTCTCCACTTCAAATGGAAAAACAATAACAAAAAAAATGGAATAGCTAAATCAATCCTGTACAATAAAAAAACATCTGGAGGTATCACCATCCTAGATTTCAAGCTGTACTAGAGAGCAATAGTAGTAAAAACAGCATGGTACTGGTATAGAAACAGACCAGTGAGTCAATGGAATCGAATTGAGGACCCAGAAATGAATCCACACACCTGTGGTCACTTAATTTTTGACAAAGAAGCCAAGACTGTACAGTGAAAAAAGGACAACATCTTCAACAAATGGTGCTGGTCTAACTGGATGTCCACATGTAAAAGAATGAAATTAGACCCCCATACTTATCACCTTGCACAAAACTTTAGTCCAAGTGGATCAAAGATCTTAACATAAGGCCTGACACACTAAATCTATTAGAAGAGCAAGTTGGGAAATCCCTCGAACTCATTGGCACAGGTGACAACTTCCTGAACAGAACACCAACAGCTCAGGACCTAAGACCAACAATCAATAAATGGGACCTCATGAAACTGAAAAGTTTCTGTAAGGCAAAAGACACTGTCATTCGAACAAAACAGCAACCTACAGATTGGGAAAAGATCTTTACCAACCCCACATCTGACAGAGGGCTAATATCCAAAATTTACAAAGAACTCAAGAAATTAAATGCCAAGAAACCAAATAATCTAATCAAAAAATGGGGAACAAAGATAAACAGAGAATTCACAAAGGAGGAATACCTAATGGCTGAGAGACACTTGAAGAAATGCTCAGCATCCTTAATCATCAGAGAAATGCAACTCAAGATGACTCTGAGATTCCATCTCACACCTTTGAGAATGGCTAAGATCAAAAGCTCAAATGACAGCACATGCTGGCGAGGTTGTGGAGAAAGGGGAACCCTCCTCCACCGCTGATGGGAGTGCAAGCTTGTACAACCACTATGGAAATCAGTCTGGCGAAATCTTAGAAAACTTGGAATAGTTCTACCTCAAGACCCAGCCATACCACTTCTGGGTATACATTCAAATGATTCCTCACCAAACCACAAGGACGTTTCCTCATCTATGTTCATAGAAGCCTTATTTGTAATAGCTAGAAACTGGAAATAATCTAGATGTCCCTCAACTGAGGAATGGATAAAAAACTGTGGTACATCTACACAATGGAATACTACTCAGCCATCAGAAACAACGGAATCATGCAATTTGTAGCCAAATGGATGGAACTAGAGAAGCTCATCCTGAGTGAGCTAACCCAGACCCAGAAGGATGCACATGGCATCTATTCACTTATAGTCAGATTTTAGCCATATAGTACGGGGTTACTACACTACAGTCAATGGACCAAAGGGAACATGAACATAGACTTTTTTACCTGTCCATGAGACACTTTGCCCTAGTGGTGCTGCCTTGTAGGCCCCCAGTGTATGAGGAGGCTCTTGACCCTCATATGACTGCTGAACTGGGGTGGGGGGCTGTTATGCAGGGACACTTCACTCCAGAGGAGTGGGATGAAAGAGATAGGGGGTGTAGGGGGTAGAGAGTAGGAGGGAGGGAGTGGGAGGGGTGGAAAGAGGGCACTGTGATGGAGATATAAGCTGAAGTAATAAATAATCATATAAAAAAAGAAAGCAAAAAAATAAAATAAAATAAAAAAGTGCCGCCGGGCGGTGGTGGCGCACGCCTTTAATCCCAGCACTCGGGAGGCAGAGGCAGGTGGATCTTTGTGAGTTCGAGGCCAGCCTGGTCTACAAAAGTGAGTCCAGGACAGCCAGGGCTACACAGAGAAACCCTGTCTCGAAAAAACCAAAAAAAATAAAAATAAAAAAGTGCCATGTGTTAGAACAGAGAATTCTCAACAGAAGAAAGACAAATTATAATAAACATTTCAAAAAAATGTCTAATATCATTAGCTATTGGAATGCAAATTCAAGCTACTTTGAGATTCCATCTCATCAGTCAGAATAATGATCTTCAAAAGTGACAGTGAATACAGGAGAAGATATAGGGAAAGGGGAATCCTTTTACAGTACTGTTGGGAATGAAAACTACAGAAATCAGCAAGGAGGTTCCTCAAAAGCTAGAAGAAGCTCGAAATACAAATGACACTGTCAGTTGTATCCAGCACTTAGAGAATACATTTAATAAGATATTTTAGAAAAGAAACTCTTGGCCTTGCTAATACCACCCAGCTTTCAGTGACTGTAACAAATATCTGAATTTTATTTGGGAGTCACACTTTTGGAGGTTTCAGTCATCTCCAGCTTACTATTCTTATCCTGTGGTAAGGCCACACATCATGGCAAGAGTGTAGGACAAAGCAAAGTTGTTTACTTTGTGGTCAAGATGCAAAAGAGGAAAGAGGGGCTAGTCTCATTGTACTCTTCCAGTGTCTGTCCCACAACAACTGGAAAACTTCCTGCCGGGCCCTACCACCTCCCAACAGTGCCTAGGTGGAAACTAAGCTTTTAACACATAAGGCTTTGGGAACATTCCAAATCTAAACGCTGGCATTATAATAATTTAAATGAAAGTAAATTATTTTCCTCACTCACCTGTATTTTTTAGCTAGATCATCCCTTTCTGTTTTCTGTTGAGCAAGTATATTATCCATGACTTCTTTAATCTCTAACATCTTTCCAATGTACTGTTCTAGAAACACAGAGATAAAATAGAAGGTTAGCTAACTGAAGAGTGCCAAATGCTGAGTCTATTCACCCAAATTTAGACCTATTGTCATTTATTTTTTGAATAGAGCTTAAATCTTTATTATTGGCAGTCCACTTTCCAACACAACTGGCCCAGATACTTACATCGAAGCTAATTTAATTATATCATTCTATGTGTAGAGAGAGATATATGCACCATACATAGGCATGTGGAGGCCAAACAGAATTCAGGTTGCCAGATCTGTGCAGCAAATCAAGCACTGAGGCACTTCATTGGCTTCTACCTTATTTTTTGAGACACAGCCCCTTACTGGAAATAAACCTCACTATTTTGGCTAAGATGACTAAATACTTATTTTCCTTAAGCAAAATGTTATGCACTGTAATTCAGTCTTTTTGACACTACTTTTCAAAAAGTGTACCAACTTCACAAAGCAAGGTATTTCAAAACAGTCCTAGAGCAAATCACATATGGTTAAAACACAGGGCAAAAATACATATGGACTGGACATTGGGAATGTACGCTAAGCCATATAACCCTCATAACTGTGGCCTAATTATCTCTGTTGTTTTGTATTGTATTTATTATTATAAGAGAAAGAGCCATTTGTTGGACTGAAAGGGGAAACTGTAAGGGGGAAATAAGATATACCTTAAACTTAAAAAAAAAGGGAAGAGGATAGGGGGTTGATTGAGGGTGGGACAGGAGGGGGGAATAGGGAGGGGACTGCGATTGAGATGTAACTTGAAGAAATAAAAAATAAAGAAAAAAACACAGGGCAAGATATTCAGAATTTACAGATATAAGTGGTGCATGACATCTATATATCACTTTTATTATTTCTAGAACAAAGGACATGATCTCTGAAAAGAAAATAATGACCACTTCTATCTTTCGGATCAAGATGGGAAGCAACTTTATTTCTAGTCTTTGCAAAAACACTGAATTTATCCATCAGTCTGGAAATACTGTTTAATTAAAGATCAAAGTTCCATCATTCTCCTTTCTTATCCTTCAAGCATTTTTCTTTAATTAAAGTTTCAAAGATAGATAATTCCACTAACTTCTCTTTTTTTTTTTTTTTTGGTTTTTCGAGGCAGGGTTTCTCTGTGTATCTCTGGCTGTTCTGGACTCGCTTTGTAGACCAGGCTGGCCTCGAACTCACAGAGATCCGCCTGCCTCTGCAAGTGCTGGGATTAAAGGCGTGCGCCACCACCGCCCAGCTCCACTAACTCCTCTTTAATTTTTAAAAATTATACCTTCTATACCACAGTATGCTGACTATGAAAGAGGATAAAAGCATTCTGGATCTTCTGATCTCCACACATGCTTCACGGTCTATACCTGCCTGAACACACACACACACACACACACACACACACACACACACACACACGAGTTTTGAAATATATATTTACCTGCATCTTCAGAATTTCTTATTTCAAACTTTAATAAATTGTCTTGTTTTTCTTCTATATCTTGTAGAATGGTACTGATGATCTTATGCTGCCAGATAAAAATGTTAGGATTTCCACCATAAGAGGAAAGATGTGCATGCTGATAGTCTGACAAATACAAATAATATGAAGCTTAAAAGCTCATCTCTCCTTGTTCTCAAAATGCACTCATGTTTTATGTAATTTCAATTGAGTGAATGTTGAAATGTATAAAAATAAATTTAAAAGTACACTGATTTACATAGTGGGTCTACTGAAAAACAGAAGAAAAGGAGTAACCATACAAGGAATTATAACGTATGCCTTCATTTCAAATGGTAGAGATGGGAGAAAAACACCCAACACAGCCGGGCGGTGGTGGCGCACGCCTCTAATCCCAGCACTTGGGAGGCAGAGGCAGGAGGATCTCTGTGAGTTCGAGGCCAGCCTGGTCTACAAAGCGAGTCCAGAACAGCCAGAGATACACAGAGAAACCCTGTCTCGAAAAACCAAAAAAAAAAAAAAAAAAAAAACACCCAACACATACTATTCATGATCACATATGCAACAAGTTCACTTTAAGACTGCATGACTGGGCTGGAGAGATGGCTCAGCGGTTAAGAGCACTGGCTGCTCTTCCAGAGGTCCTGAGTTCAATTCCCAGCAACCACATGGTGGCTCACAACCACCCACAACTGTGATCTGATGCCCTCTTCTGGTTGCAGATGTTCATGCAGATAAAGCACCCACACAATAAATAAATAAATAAATCTTTAAAAAAAAAAAAGGCTGCATGACTATCACTGCATATTATTAACCCTAGATCTATGAAACACTACTCTCAAAAAAGCATACAAAGGGGGTTTAACTCTACCACTTTGTGTCCTTGGCAATACTCATTTCCCTGCCTAAAATGCACTTCCAGTTTCCTTTCTTTCTTTTAAGAACCACGAAGTGGGCCCCAGAGGCAGACTGTCTGTATGTGAGTTCCCGGCACTACTTCTTCCCATCTGACTGACTGCAGCAAGTTACTTTTTCTCTTTTGCCTAAAGTCAACAGGATATACTCATGTAAAATGTTAAGAACAATCCAGTATAAAGTAAGAGCTCAATAAATATTAGTTGTTATTATTCTATAAAATCCATCTCAAACAAAAAACCTCTGCCAAACATAATCCATACTGACTTATCCCTTGATAAATTAATAATTTTAGAGCCACATAATGCTTTTAAAACTATTTCCTCATCAGGTCTTATAAGCAAGAACATTTATTGTTTTTGTGTATGTCTTCCAAAATCCTCCATATATACATAAACAATTAAAGGACTGACTAATATTACCCATCTTTTCATAAATTCTCAATATATATTTATTATCTTAATTATGTGTCAAAGCCTAGAAAATTTTTTACATTTATCTATCTATTTTGTGTGTGCACATGTGTGTGCCTTGAAGACAGAAGACACATTTTGGTAGTTGGTTCTCTCCTTCCACCATCTGGGTTCTAGGGATGGGACTCAGGTTGTCAGGTTTGGCATCAAGTCCTTTACCCGGTAAGCTGTCTTATTAGAGATGGCAAAGCAACCTTTGTGCTGCTGTTTATTAAATGCCTAATAGTAAACTATAAAATATGAAATTTCAAAACAAATAAACAAAAAACCTAAGGACTATCTCTTTACAAGGTAAATCTCTTCTGATTAAAAAAGCAAACAAAAGGCCTAAACTTGTGCCCAGACTAAACCTCTACCTTTAGGTTACAATAAAGACACTACCTCTGTGCCAACTTTCCTATCTTATTTATAATGTAGATGTACTCAATCATCAACACAATGGACGAAGACATATTCAAAATACATTAATGATGGTACTTTACTAAGTTTGTGTCTAAACAAACTCAGTTTTTAACTGAAAACATCATTTATCAAATTAATCTATCTATATGTAAATATAATTTGTTGAGGAATAGCAAGGTCATTTTTGTAAACATCTACCTCTATATAATGGTTTCACCACAAACTCTAATATTGTATGTGAGACTCAAGGAAGTTAAGCCATGTAACATTGTTGTTCTCTAGCTAGGCGCTCCATTCTTCTTGAGACAGTTTGGGTAGTGAATGGGGACACACGTGACAGTAGCAGTGCCTGCGGGAAAAGGAGCAGTTGAATGACTCCACCAGGGTGGAAAGGACAGTCAATACAGACGACTGACAGCTAATCACACAGCATATCTTCTTGAGTCATTCTGTTAAAATGACATTGTCATGAAAAACCCACATTCAGCCCATGTTCTTAAAATGGAAAGGTGTGGCCACTATCCCATGGCTGGCTATTGAAGGAATGGTGTTTTCTAGGCTGAAGAATGAATGAACTTCAATGTCACTTACCATAGGAAGGCTTTCACTTCTCTTTACTTTGTGTAAGGGGGAAGGAGAGCCAATCGTTTTGTCATCGTCGCAAATACACTGCTTATATCTTTTGGGCCGGACAGTAGGAATTTTTACTTAAAAAAAAAAGTTAGAAAATAAGAGTGTTTAAAAGTGTTGTTTCCTTCTATCACTTTTAATTGTGAAAATTATGAAAAAGATAAAGACTACAATTATTGTCTTAATGCTAGTTAGCTTCACATTGATTAACTGACATTTTATGATCACAAAATAAATGTATTAGATTACTTCCTGATGTATTGCTTAATATTCAAATATTTACACAAACCCTTTGAAATAGGTAGGTACAAATTTTATTAGAAGTGAAATGTCAGAGAAGTTCAGGAAATTTCCCAATATCACACAAATAATTACTAAAAATAGCTGTTATCTGAATCCAAGTCCACACTCTTAAATGCTATGACTCATTGCTCTCCAGTGCTCTCTTGGGCTCTTTTCCTATTATGGGTTTCTTTTGCCTACATTTCCATTTATTCCATGCTCCCCATTCCTCTGGGCATCTGAGCAAGGAAATATACTTTGCTTGGTGTGTATGTCAATCTGAATGTGATCTATATCACTAATAATTATATAGTGAATATTTTTGGTTTTAACCAATCACATCAGAAATTCATCTACCCTTGAAAATTAACAGCTGGTAAGAAACATGGTAACCCAGGAAAGATATGTTCTTACTGCTACATTTTCCACAACAAGAGCAGAAACATTCCAGAGTGTCTTCTGAGTCAAGGTTCAATCATGAGGAAAGTAAAAAACAATTTTCTTTCAACACTTTATGAAGTGGAAACTATTGCAAAATTACTTGATGAATTTTTCCCTAGTTATACATTTTCTTGAAATATTCTTTTTCTTATGAATCTAATAAATTCAGGAATCATTACACATTTTAGGGGATGAAATCTTAGCTGCAAGGAATTCAATATAATGTCACCCTTTTCTGGTCCTTCTATGAGTAAATCTGCAGCTTGGTTTCCATTATGTTTCTATCTCAAAACAAAAGTAGGGAGATTAATGTTTGCTTAACAGATGGTGTGTGCTTCCCTTCAGTAACTCCAATCCAATAGCATCATATTTGCTTGGTATCTTAGCTTAGTAACAGAGGCTTTCCTAACACACATATGCATAATCCCCGGGCTTGATCCCTAACACTATACTCATGAACTCCAGTTCCTGAATTTGGGAATCGCAGAAGAGACAAGCTTATCAATGGAAGGAATAATGTCAAGTGTGTAAGAGCTGACAACAGGGTAAATCCTCCTGTCACTGAAACATTGCCACTCCTTTCTCTCTGCTGCTCACAGCACAGCCACACTCATTTGCCCTGTGTCTCTAGCACTCACACCTTGCTCACTTTCTCTGTGTCCACACAGTTCTTTGCTGACTTCCTCTTCTCCACACTCAGGTTCCATTTACCCTTCAATCCTCAACAACCACCTATTAGGTTCTAAATCTCCACTTTCTCCCGGAACTGAATACTACTAGTTTAGACCCTCTGAGTAATAAAGATGTTAATAGCTCTGCATCACCCTTTGTTATTCAGGCAATATGTTACAGTTACAGAGCCATTTATCTCCTCTTGCTTCTTCTAGACATAGGCAGGTTTCCAGACTCAACAACATTTTGATTTGCATTTCTTTTTTTAAGCTTTATGATGGTCAAGAGTAGTAGTACACATTCTGTAGAAACCGATTTGGATTTGGGTCTCTCCCTAGCAATCAATATGTGCTGATCCCCTCCTCTGGTCCACAGGCTACAAACTGCAGCTTCCAGTCAGCCAGGCAACCCTAAGAAGAAAAAAAACTGGTGCTCCGCGTTGTTGGGCTATGTGTGCAATGGCCACTTGGTGTCTTCTTGAATAATAATGTGTAAGGATACAGAAGTACACAATCCCCAGCAAGTCCTACAGACATCCAAACAGATGGTTTTGTAACAACAAATGTAACCATCCAGTGGGCCATGAACAGAAAACTTCATGAACCCAGAGCCTGGTCTTCCAAAGGACTATAAGATTCAGGCGTTAGGTAAATGCCTAGCTGCACTACCCCTCAGGGGAGATCTTCAGACAAGTTAATTTATTTTTTAAATTTTAGATATAACTATGACAATATTAATAAAATAACATCCTTTGTATTAAAAAATTTAAAAGGTCGAAAGGAAAAACTAATAGTAATACATGAGCTATACATCTTGCTTATTTTTAGGGATTTATTTATTTTTACTCTACGTGTATGGGTATTTTGCCTACATATATATGTCACTGTGCTCTATATATACATGCAGTGCCTGCAGAGGCCAGAAGAGAGCATCAGAAACCCTGTAACTAGAGTTACAGAGGGCTGTGAGCTACCATGTGAGTGCTGGGACTCAAACCTGGGTCCTCTGGAAGAGCAGCCAGTACTTTTAACTGCTGAGCTATCTCCCCAGTCTCTACATTAAAATTTAGAATACTAATTTCTAAGAACAAATAATGTATTTTTAAGAATTTAAAGAACAGAGGGAAACATCAACCCCAATTAGGCAATAACATTATACTATATATATGCAAAGATTTCATTTTGCTAAGCAGAGATAATATATACCTATATAAAATAGAAATTAATGTTGACATGCATACCAGTAACTGTAGAGTTACTTTCATCTCCATTATTGGCCTCAATAGCACCATAAGACTTTAGTAGTTTTTTCATTTTTTCATCATTTGATTTCTCCAAAGCAGTCCTCTGTTTCTTATCCTTCTGATTAGGGTTTGCTCCATGTTTTAGGAGTATCTCAGCTGCCTGGAAGGTAATTTTTCAAAGTTATGTCTATGTATGTGCTTTCATCTTAAGACACCACCACCAAGCACATACTTGAAGACGCATGAAGAAGCAGCATTTTGATTTGATATGGTAACTGTAACTCTGATTGGGCTTGACTGGCCCAGAGGAGAACACAAACAGCAGCATTAAACACAGCATGCAGCTTCCTTGCAGTACTTCTGGGCACTACTGCCAGAAGAATTTTGGTACCAGTTGTTCCCAAAAGGTGGCTGTACACTATGTGCCCTGCTGAGTATCTGAAACACAGAGAATATGACTAAAAAACCCAGAACTTTTATTAGATTAACTCAGATTCAAACAGCAAAATGTAGCTCACAACTACTGTACTGGACAGCACAAGTCTACATAGTACAGATTCAGTCATTTATATGCAAATGTGGAGTTACTGATACAGTCCCGTTGTTCTGCCCAACCTGCTGGAGGATGGAGTAAAGACGACGGCAAGCCTTGCTTCAGGACAACATTACAGTACAAACTACACTCCGAGTTACCAATTCAGTGTAGTTTAATGACATTCTGTTTGGACGAGCATTCAGGCAAGTTAATCGAACATCTATTCTAAAATGTTCTCTGTAGCAATGTGTGTTCTATAGTTATGATCACAAGATATCAAAGATAGAGGTAGTAGTTAGAAATGATCTACTCTAACCTCATCACTTTACAGAAAGAAAATAAGTTAAAAGGTTGTGACTTTTTGGAACAAAGCACTTCTAATATAAATATGGTTACTCTGAGCAACTCAAGGTTAAATGTTAGTAGGGGAGAGAGTTGGCCCAGTGGGGAAAGGAGCCTGCTGCCAAGCCTGATGACCTGAGTTTTATACTTGGGATCCATATGATAGAAGAGTCTACTAACACAGGCTGTCCTTGAACTTCCATGAATGCCACAAGTGCCCTACAAGTGCCTACACATATATGCCCCCACACATAAATAAATAAATGTAATAAAAACTAAATTAAAACAAAAAGTTGCATGTTAACATGGTGGTGGCTCACAACTGTCTGCAGCTCTAGTTCTAGGGGATACAATACTTTTTCCAATCTCCACAGATTCCCGCATACACTGGTACTCACATACACGTAGGCACACACAATAAAGTAAAGTAAAATAAAATAAAATAAAAATAAAACGTTGAAAAGAAGTTGTGTGCTACAAGTTTGTAATCAACCAAAATTAAGAACAGCTAACGATAAGATTACAGTATGAGTGAAACAGTCCAAGGCCCAGTGATCCCAGTTGCAGAGAAGGTAGAGAAGCCATCTATGGGAAAGAGCTGATGGCAAAAACATTGTCAGAATTTGAGTAAAATAGAGGCACACTACGTGAAAATAGATCTTTATCTTTCTTCTTATACAATGATACAGAGACAAAGGAGACATGTAGAAGTCACCAAGCCAGAAAAAAATACCATTTATCAAAAATATGGTGAAGGAAATAGTTCCTCCTAATCAGAGAATCGTGTTCATTATTTTACACATGCCACTGAACGTTTTTTAAATTTTCATAGTCTAATTTACCAGAGTCAGTCATTAAAGCTCATGTCTACTAGATTTTAATTAAGAAATATTTGCCTATCTGGAAAAGTCACCAAATTTTCTTCTGTTTTCTTTTTCTTTTTTGGGTTTTTCAAGACAGGGTTTCTCTGTGTAGCCCTGGCTGTCCTGGACTCACTTTGTAGACCAGGCTGGCCTCGAACTCACAGAGATCCGCCTGCCTCTGCCTCCCGAGTGCTGGGATTAAAGGCGTGAGCCACTACGCACAGCTTTTCTTCTGTTTTCTTTTAGAGGTTTTCTTAGCTCTTTCAGGTCTATGATCTATTTTAAATTAATTTTTCTATATAGTGAGAGATTAAGGCTTCTAAAAATTTGCAAATGGAAATCTAAAGATACAACTCTATCCAACTTACCTTTGTATCACTGTCAAAAATCTGACCACATCTGTGGGTCTGTTTCTACGTGTTCTTTTCTTTCCAGTTGATTTGTATATAAAGCTCAGTGGTTCTTTATTGGGGTGGTTTTTCCCACAGGACATATTCATGAGGATGTATTCAGCAATGTCTGGAAACACTTGGGTTATCACAAGCTGAGGTTGTGGATGCTACTGGCATTGAGTAGGTAGAGATCAGCAATGCTGTTAAATATCCTGTTTATGTACAGGGTAGCACTCCATGATGAACATTCAGCTCCAAATGTCAGTGCTCCTAATATTGAGACATCCAGGCCTTATGTGCACTTCCGGATTATTACAGATATAGAATAAGTATCTACACTCTATAGACAGTGTTGAACCATCTAAGATTGTAGTTTCAAAACTGTCTCAGCTATTTCAAATTCTTTTCATTTCCAGATAAACTTCAATTCGATTTCTATGTGAATCTATATGCTAATTTGATAAGGACATATAAGCAATAGTAATTCTTTTAAGCCATGAACATGGTACATCTTTCCAAATAATCACGCATTGCCTGTTTTCAGTCTGTTAATTTGGTAAATTACATTGACTTTAAAACACAGACTAATTTCACATTCCTGACATAAACTTCATTTAGTCGTGTTATAGTTGTACAAATTTCTAGATACATTATATTTTAACAATTTTTTTCTAATATGATTTTATTAGTTTAAGTTTATTTAATTATAACTTAATTATATTTAATACAACATTGCTTTTTATTTCAATATCTTCATTTTTTTAAATTTTAAAGTACAATTACATCATTCCTTCCTTCCACCTCTCCCATGTAATTTCGACTCCCTCCCAAATCCATAGGTCTCTTCCTCTTTAACCATTGTTGTTACATATACACGCAAATGAATAAACATACATACAACCTACTGAGTCAGCTCAGTGTTGCCTGTTCATGTTTCTAAGACTGATCACTTAGTGCTGGGTAACTAATTGGGGGATCATCCTTAGGGAACACTATTTCTTCTATTCATAGCAGTTGTTAATTGCTTATTCTTTTCTTTAACTTTTTTTTCTTTCTGTTGATTTTTATTTTGTGAATTTCACATCATGCACCCTGTTCCCTCTCATCT
>CAJQZJ010037468.1:0-21065 GCA_907164525.1 Lophiomys imhausi
TTACTCTAATTTAGAGTAGGAGACAAACAGTAAAAGTATTAATGGAAGAAAACAGTTTTTGATATAGCAATCTATTTTCTAGATGAAAAATATAAACTGCAACTGTATATTTGACATGAGTATATATCAAAATCTTTCTTCAATCTTTCTTGAAGCCTGAATTGTTACTTTCAGCCCTGATTACAGTGCAAGAAAAACTCAATAAAAATTGAAACACTACTTGTTATAGGCACTTTTCTCTAATAAGAATTGATTTTAAAATATTGGTAAAGATTGTAGCTTGTAGATAAGAAATTGTTGCCACAACTATACTACACAAGTAACTACTTATTTCTAAGTGAACATATTAGATATAATTTACTAAAATGATTTAATATAATTAATAAAATGGGAAGACACAGTGATTTCCGGTCAGTGTTAAACTTGACATATTCAAGATAATTTCAAACATGTGAGGAACTATAGAAATGATCCCTGAAAGTATAGTCTTAATTTCAAACATGTTAGAGAAAAATTTCTTTGTTCTCAGAGAAAAAAAAATTTAGTGTGTACTCTTTATTAAAGTGAAGTCAATTTATATGCACACTATAGAATATACATGTAAGAGAAAATGTGGTATTTAATTTGAGGCTCCAATTTCATTCAATATGATATTCTCTAGATCCATCAATCAACATATTTGAATACTCTTTATATTTACTGAAAAGTCAATTGTGTAAATATGCTATAATTCCTTTATCTGATCATCTGCTGATAAGCATCTAGACTTGCTTCATAACTTGACTATTGTGAAAAATGCTGCAATAAGCATTTTCTTGTAGGGATCTAAACAGTATGCGTAGTCCGATTTGGTTGAGTATATTCACAGGAGCTGTCTATTTTTAGGATTTCAACAAGCTTCTTTATTGATTTAAACAGTATGTGAACACACTTACATTCCCCCCAGCAGAGAACCATAGGGTTCTTTTCTTCCTCAACCTTGTCAGTGTTTGTTCTTATTTCTTACACGATAGTCATTCTGATTTAGGAAATATGAGATCATAAGCTACATTTACATCTGCTTTCCCTTGGTTGCTCAGGATAGTGAATATTTTTCATTTGTTTTTTATACTTTGTCATTCAAAATGAATTGTAGTGACCCATACCTCAAAACTATGAACTACATTTTGGAGTTTGATGTAGGTGGATAAGGAGTTCAAGGCCAGGTCCAGGTGCAGCTACATAGTGAGTTTAAGGCTGACCTGAGCTCTCAAGAGAATCTGAGCTTGGTTCATAAAATGTGTTCATTATTTATTGCCTTGCTTGACTTGTGGAATATTTTTTGTTATTTATGTATTCTAGATTTTAATAAGATTTTACATTGCATATTGGAAATATATTTCCCCATTCAAAAATTTGCTTCTTAGCACAACAATTACTTCCTTACCTGTGCAGGATGTTTGTTTTAGTTTCCTCAATTCCAATTTTTCAACTTCTGATGATGATTACTGATGATTATATCCCTTCCAAAAAGTCCTCAACTATGCTTATACCTGGACATGCTTTATCTATTGTGTTTTCTGAAAATTTCAGGGGTCGGGTTTTGCATAAAGATTTGGACCATTTGAAGTTGGTTTTTGTAAAGGATAAGAGGTAGAGATCTAATCTCATTCTTCTACATGCGGATATTGCAATGTCCAAAATTAAGCTGTAAGCCCCACCTGGCCAATTATTAAGTAACTTTCTGAAATGCTGGGAGTTACAGTTCTTGGAAAACAAAAAAGCCTCATTGGAAACTATAGTAGCCTACATGTTAGTCTTTATGAACACCTGCAACATGTATCTCAGGGGCCACCAAGCTGAGAAAATTCTAGGGAGTGTCCTGTCCAAAGTCCATCTCTTGGTCTATATTTATTATTTAATAAAGCTTGATTTTAAATTGACCCAAAATGGCGAAATTGGTTTTTCTCCATCAAACATAGAAATTAACAATATAGAGTTTTCCAACAAAATCTATTTAAGGTGATATCTTTTCTGAAACATATATTTTTGGCATATCTGTATGCAGTCAGGCAGCCACTGCTGTGCAAGTTTTTATCTGAGTCTCTTTTCTACTCCATTCATTTTGACATCTGTTTTGTCTTCTGTTATTGCTAACATGGCTCTGCAACACAACTTGCAACCAGATATGATAGTACTCCTATCATTGTTCTATATGTATAAGATTACTGTGGCAACAGGTTCTCTTTTGTTATTATATGAATTTTAAGATTTTAGAAGTATTTCTGTGAAAAAATATTGTAGAATTTTTTACTATGTCTTTTTTTTGTTTTTAAATTTATTTATTTATTGCTTCAGTTTACATATCCATCACAGTGCCCTCTTTCCACCTATCCCAGTCCTGCCCTTCTACCCTCTACCCCCTACCCCTTCCATCCCACTCCTCTGGAGTGGAGTGTCCCTACATAACATTCCCCCCGCCCCAGTTCAGCAGTTATATGAGGGCCAAGAACCTCCTCATACACTGGAGGCCTACAAGGCAGTACCACCAGGGAAAAGTGTCTCTATGACAGGGAGAGAAAACAAACAAACAAAAACAAAAACAAAACAAAAGTCTATGTCCATGTTCCTTTTGGTGCGTTGGTTGTAGTATAGATATCCTGTACTATATAGATAAAATCTGACTATAAGTGAATAGATGCCATGTGCATCCTTCTGAGTCTGGGTTAGCTCACTCAGGATGAGCTTTTCTAGCTCCATCCATTTGGTTGCAAATTGAAATAAAATTAAATCACTCTTCCCTTTCCTTTTCTTCCTCCAACTTCTGCTATCTGCTCTACCTCAAACTTCTTCAATGTCCTCTTCACTCTGTGGTTGATAGCTTCTTTTACTTTAGTATTGTTATATGTGTATGTGTGTATTTGCATGATAAACATGAAGTCTTTTGTTTTTGTTTTGTTTTGTTTTGTTTTCGTGGTCTGTACATTCCACATGGTTACAAGGCTGAGTACTCTTCATTGGATAATCATTAAGGAAGCTCATCACTAGAAGAGGTTAATCCTCCACCTAGAAATCATCAATTGCCTCTCATTTGTTGTCTAGTGGAGGGACCCTGTAAAATTCCCTACTTTCTGTGATCCCAGGTCCATTGATGATGTGATTGTTCTGGTCTTCATTATCCAGCCATTTTTAAGACAGATGGTTTCACAGCTGACTTACAGGTATTCTGGCACTTCCAGTCTTTCCATTTCCTGTTCTGAGATGTTCTTTGAGCTGTCATGCAGGAGATAAAATGTAGGATTGTTTAGATTAGTCTAAGTGACTCCTAAAACAATGTAGATTATCTATGTAGCCCTTGATTGCCTTGCAGAAATTGATTGTGGTTCTCTACTGCTGATGTTACCACACACTTAGGACACAAGATTCTGAAGATTTAAGCTGGCTCTTCCTAAAAACCTCTTTCCTGAAGTGTAGTTTACATGATCCCAGAAAATACTGTGTAAGCTGCCAAGGGAGGGAAGCAATAAAGTAGTCCTACAAGATCCTATGAACTACAATTACCACATGTTGTAAGAATTTTGATGAGGGTTGCATTGAATGTATGAGTTACTTTTGACTGCAGGGCTCTTTTTACAATGCTAATTAGCCAGACAAATATGGGGAATGCTTATCATTTCCTGTTGTATTTGTCAGCTTTTCTTTGGTGGCTTAATATTGCTCATTACAGAGTATTTTTAAATTTTTTCTTTGTAGAATCATTTCTAGATTACTTTTATTTCAAAACCATTGTAAACAGTGAAGGTTTAATAATTTCTTTCTTAATACACTGATTACTGGTATATAAGTATATAGGGGAGCAACTGACGTTTTTGTTAATTATTCCCTGCTCCATTTCTGAAAGTGTATTTTGGTTCTAACAGGCTTCGGGCTGGGTCTCTAGGTTCTGTTAAGGAGTTTACCAAATACAAATAGGTATGTTTGATAGCTTACTTTCCTATATGTATGTGTTTTGCTTCCTTTTCTTGTTTTATTGACCTAGGTAAGAGTTTGAGCTTTCCAAAGAATAGAGAAGAGAGATTGTATAGATTTTTTTCATTCATGCCATTACAGGAAGGGGCCCTTAGAACAGAAACCCTGCTCATCAGACAAGTTACCAGCTGAGAGAACAAACAGGGCATTCTATTGCACTGATTCAGTACTTATGTTGTAAACCAGAGTTATTTATTTTTTTCCCCTCAAGTCTGTTTAGTGCCACATTTATCAAACTGTGGGCCCTCCTTGGAGTTGTAAAAATAGACCTAACTGTAGTGCTGAAGTTGTATCTGGAGTTTTGGAGTTTTATTCACAGGAAACTTGTATTATTCTTTGCCAAATAATTTTTTTAAATAACCTTGTTTCTGGCTTGAATTATGGTGCAATTAGCCATTTCTTCAGTATTAATGCCGCAATTGTATAGAACAAGTTAAGTGCCTTTAAATATTAGCACACCAAAAATAAAAGATTATGTATTATTTTATTCATAAAACAATGTGATAGATATTCTCAGGAACCTGTCTTTGCTCAGAGAAATGATTCACTATTTGCTAATTCAGTTTTCATGAATTCTGTATGAAAATCAAGAGACTCTGAAAATATTTTCTATTTTCTCCAATAACAAACAATGCCTAAAATTATTTTACCTGTGTTTTTTTCAATCTCTAGCATAACTCTAATGTGTGGCAATAGAAAAGTATATAGGCCTAATTTATGATAGTATACACTGAGATTGTGAACTACTTTCAAATACACTATTTATTTTAAAGGAAGACATGAAAATAGTGGAGAATATATATATGAAAATATACTCTACATCTCTCTGTATGTATTTATGGATATATAATAAAGAGAGAGAATTTGTCACTAAAATTATATTTTGTTTGCACTGTACAGTTTTATTGGGGTGTATCCATAAGATTACAATATACTATCTCTTATCATGATTATAATTATGACTATTTTTTTCCTGCAATACTCCAATATTTATTTTATGTTTTTTAATTGAACTTGACTCCAAGTATTTAATCATATAATTATTTTCAATTATAATTAACAAAACCATTTTTTGATATTTAGTTATTTTACAGTTTGTAATGTTCAGTTTAGTATTTGAAGGTTGTTAAAACATCTTTATTTCTGCAAGTATGAAAATTTTCAATACTTGACTGGAACTTGTTTACCAATGCCAATATAATCATTATAAGGAAGATGACAAAAGACCCTTCCAAATTCAATCAATTTATTTTTGGTTTCACAGTTATCTATGTCATAAATATAAACACCAAAAGTTGGAAAATGAACTAACATTTTGAAGCTGCTAGTTGACAGATAGTTAGAATATAATCTGTAAAGCTATTTTGATGAGACTTTGTAATCTCATTTATGATGTAAATAGCAGGCACACAAAAGTCATATATTTTCTTTTTGGAAAGGAAAAATAAATAAGCAATAGTAATTTATTTCCACATGTACAGTCTTTAGACAAACCATTTAAATTTTTGATAATGTTTCTCTCTGCTGTAAAGTTAATTTATTGATCTAAACTTCAAATGAGAAATTAAATGAGATCAGTGGTTGAGAAGCATGTTCATACAGCTCCATAACTCTTCAATCCTTGAGAAGAGTGGGCCATTCAGGAAGCTGGAGATGACAGAGAGAAGAGTGAGAGTGTTAAGCAACACTTATAGGTTATAGAAAATAGCAAACATTACCAGAAGAAAATAATGCAGAAATGAAAAAAATTCACAAAATAAAGATTGAAATGATTTGGGTTTATACTATCTAATGAATGAGCTTGAATGAGTACACATTGGTGATTTTTTTAAAAGACACTTTCAATTGAGATGTTTATAAATAAATTTAACATCAATATATTTTAAAAATAACTTCATTGAGGGAAAATAAGAGGCAATATAAAAGAAAATAAAAGATGAATAATAAAAAGTAATGTGACATTAAACATTTTTTAAAGTAATGAACTTTGTATTTGTATTGATATATATATATATATATATATATATGTCTACTTTGTTGACTAGACTTAATACCAAGCTTGTTCATGTCACAATCATGTGAATAGGAAAATTCACATCTATTTATTGAGTATGCATGTATTATGTGAATACATTCGAACAGACACAGAAACCAGACAAAGGGATCACAGATAAAAACATATGTACACTCTCTGCTAGTGTTAGTTCTCTGTCAATTCAAATATTTGCTATGCCAAATGTGATCTGTTCCTAAAAGACTGGAACAATCTTACACTTATTGAAAATCTGCTAATATCATAACTCTGTGGATTTAAATCAGAAAGAATGTAGTCCATGAAACATCTCTGTTCTTGCCTAATACCTAATCACTAAGTGTAGAGTGTTATTCATTATTTGCATTCATATTGTCAATAAATTATGATAAGAAGTATATGACAGCCAAAGTAATTTATTCCTTTTTTTCCATATGTCAATTTACATCATTATTTTAGCCATATTGAAAATGGATTTTGTAATTTTGTATCTTGATTGCTATTTTTATCAACTTTCATACTCACCTTTATGCTTATAAAATCTGCAGCCTAGTCATTAGTGTCATTAAAATATTTGCATTCTATTTTTTAATTTTTGATATTTATTCCATTTTATTATTCTATATATTTTATTGTTATTTATTTACTTGAAATCTCAGTAGCAGCTTCTTGTCCTTCTTCTCCAGTCTTTCCATTCACTTCACCTCCCTGCATCTATCTCTCCTCTCTTTGTCCTCAGAAAAGGGGAGACTTCCCATGCATATCAACCAGTCTTAGGATATAAAGTTGTAGTAAGATTAGGTGCGTCTTCTGTCAAGGACAGAAAAAGCAGTCCAGTTAGGGGAAAGGGCTTCCAAGACAAACAATATATTCAGAGACAGTCTCTGATCCCACTTTATGAGTTCTACATGAAGACCCAGTTCCACAACTGTTACATATGTTCAGAGGGCTTAGGTCCACCCAATGCTCTCTGGTTGAAAGCTCAGTCTCTATGAACCCCTATAGGTCCAGGTTAGTTGATCCTTTAGGGTTTTTGTAGTATCTTTGACCCATCTGTTTCTGTCAGTCAAGCTCTCCCTCTTCCACAGGATTCCCCAAACTCCATTTAATGTTGACTGTTGGATCTATGCCTCAGTTTTCATCAGCTGCTGAGTGAAGCCTCTCCGATGACATTTATGCTATGCCCCTGACTGAAAGAATAACAGTATATCATTAATAGTGTCACTGGTGGACTCCCTCTTAAGGCTTGCTAGCAAGGATGTGGAGGCAAGAGGGTTAGTTCTCCTTTTCTAGAGAGAGTGCAATCTTGGACAACAGCTTTGGAAATCAATATGTTAGTACCTCAGAAAACTGAAACTAGATATAACTCAAGACCCAGCTATATCACTTCTGGGCATATACCTAAAAGAAGCTCCACCACACCACAAGGACACCTGCTCAACAATGTTCATGACAACTTTATTCATAGTAGGCAGAAAGTTGAAGCAATCTAAACCAAAGAATGGATAAACAAAATGTGGTACATTTACAAAATGGAATACTACTCAGCTATTGGAAGCTGTTAGAAAGAGTACTATGTGGAGGAGGAAGTGGAAATGGGAACAGGAGTTTAGAGGTGAGGGGAGGACAGAGAAAGAAAGTACTGAGAAAGACGACTGTGTGGGGTGGGGCATCTCTGGGATGAGTTAGAAATCTAGGACAATGGAAACTCCCAGGAATCTATGAGGATGATCCTAGCTAAGACTCCTAGTAATGGGTATATGGAGCCTGAAATTGCTATCTCATATAACCAGAAAAGACTTCCAATGGAGCAATTGAGACACCAATCCAACCAAAAAAAAAAAACCTTACACCCACAATTTGTTCTGCCTACAAGATGTGTGTGAGTAAAAGATGGAGCAGAATTTATCACATGGTTCCACTGATGTCTGGCCCATCTTGAGACCCATGCCATATTTTGTGTTCTTCATGAGAGGCAGAGCAGTTTAATGCTCAAGAACAATACAGTGACTAGAGAATCTTTGTTTTTTTGTGACTCATTCTTTCCTATTCCAACAGTGTTATGCTAACCAACCAAAACTGTCTTTAGACTTTCCAACCACTATGCAAACCCAGGAGGGATATATAATGAGGTAAAGCAACAGACACTGAATTTGTAAGGACAGCAGGTAAAATCTAAATACACATAATTCAGAGGAAACAATCATCCACTGATGGTCAATGACAAGCAAGTGTTAGCCTTTATGAATGAGAAAACTAATCAAAGCAGTTTCAGTTTTTATAATTTCTCTCAGTTTTATATTCAGAATTACATCTATTATCTCATAATTTATATAATTAGTTTCTTAGTATTTAGCAATTAATCACAATGTTCTATGTGTTCCCTCCTAAATTTACTCATTATCAGTTTGATTTTGTTTAATTTATTCTCTAACATTTCATTAAAATAAATTAAATTATTTTGTTCTCATTAAAATGAAATGAGAAATGTTATCATGAGATTTGCAAAAGAACATTTTTAATTTCTTGAACATGTTCACTTGTTAATATTTTGTTCTGCTTTCCATAATGCTATTATTTTACTACAAGTATGTATCCTTTCATTGTTCTATAATCCCTCATCATATATGTGTATAAAATGTGTTTATTACTGTATTAAAGTTGAGCTTTCACTTAATAATTTACTTTAAAGATATTAAATTATAAAACCTTAAGAAGTTTCTTCACTTAAAAAAACAGTAATGCAATTTCTTTCTTTTCTATTACAGAAATTTCCCTTTGTTTAATTTGACTAAATTATTATTTATGGTTAATCCAAGAACGTACATATGTGTTTATTGTAACACACACACAAAAAAAAAAAATCAGTAGCCTCTTTCTATATACCAAAGACAAGGATAATAAGAAAGAAGTCAGGGAAATAATAACATTCACAATGGCCTCAAAAATCTTGAAATAAAAGAACCAAAAGTGTGAATAACCCAAGGAGTGAAATTTTCCAGACACTGAGATGACCTATTGAGCAAGATACATGAAGATGGAAGAATCTTCCATGTTCCCAGGTTGGTAGGACTAATATTTCAAAAAATGTCATTTTTCCACAATTACAATTTACACTTTCCATAAAGTTTCCATCAAAGTTTCACAAGAAGTTTTCACAGGAATTAAAAAAATAGTATTAAACTACATATGGGATAGAAAGCAAATGCTTCATGATAGCCAAAGCAATGTTGAGCAATAAAAACACTGCTGGAAGTATGAATATACCTGACAGATTTATAGTACAAAGTTACTGTATAATACAGTACAAATCAGCTTGTGATGGCATAAAAGTAGACAGATGGGATTATGGAAAAAGAATGAGGTGCCAGAAAGTAGTCTTCATATATACAGCCACCTTATTTTTTGACAAGCCAAAAATAAACATTGAAGTAATCATGAGTAAATGTTATTGGTCATATCCAGTACCTTCCTATAGAAGATCACAACTATATTTTTATCTTTATTTGCACAAAACTCAATTTTGAATGGAGCAAAGACCTCAACATAAGACCCAATACACCCATTCTGTTAAATGAAAAGGAAAACTTGTCAGCCTGTAGGTATAGGAAAAGACTTTCTGAAGAGGAATCTGGTAGCACAGGGATTAGGCCAGTAACAGACAAACAGGACCTCATGGATCTAAAGGTTTATGTAAAAGAAAAAGACAGCATTGATAGAATGAAGAAAGAACATAAAGAATGAAAGAAAACCCTGTTTATTAGCTCTGCATCCCATAGGGATTTGGCATCTAAAATATATAAAGTATTAAGTAACAACAAACAAACAAACAAAAACATCAGCAAAAACTAACCGTGAAGGAGAAAATGCAATTAAAATTTGGAATATGGAATTAAACAGAGAATTCTCAAAAGAAGAAACAAAAATAGCTTTGAAATATTTTAAAATTTCCAACATCCTATATTTTTGAGAAAGGAAAATTAAAAGTGGTTTGAGGTTTCATGTTACCCAAGCAGAATGATGAGGTTCTGATATAATAAATGACAACAAATGCTGACATGATTTTGGGGAAAAGGAAGATTTCAGACTGTGGTGGGAGTGAAACTGGCAGAGTAAATTAATCCAAACCCAGAAAGACAAATGTTGAATGTTGTCTCTCACAAGTATATGACAAGGTTGAAATTGTATATATGTGTGTTGGAATTTGAGTATTCATAGAATTCAGGCAGCTAGTAAGAAGACATGGTGGTAGAGATTTCTAAGGTATAGGGTCAGAGACCAAATGATATGAAGGGGAGGTGAGAGAGGATGCTGAAATAAGAATGCAAATGATGTGAAGCTTCAATGTAAATCCACTCATGAAAAATCTAAAATCTAGACATGAACAGCAAATGTATCTTCTTTTGAGATCATAAAGTGTCACAAATAAATATTCCAAACTGCCCCAGAACTTATTGTGTGAAGTGAAACAGGCCAGTCACAGAAGGAAAAAACAATATGTGAGGGATTAGAGAGACAATTCAGAGATTAGGATCACCCACCTACTGTTCTTTCAGAGGACCTGGGCTCACTCCTAGTACTCATAGAGAAATTCACAACTGCATGCAATTCCGGCTTGAAGAAATTGATTTGATGACCACTTCTAGGCTTTCCAAGCACCTGGAACTACATGAACACACAGAGTGACAATAATGTAATTAGTTTTTAAAGTGTTACATAACTCAAGTAAAATAAGATTTCTAAGTTTGTCACACTTTACTGTTAGAAAGAAAAATGATGCTTGCTTAGAAAGAAACGTCGACAGCCTAGCTCTGCCAAGACAGGGTAGGAGAGTCCTTCATAACCCCTGCTCTACAATCAATGTCTGTCAGAGAAATGGGGCCAAATGACTGAAGATTGATGCTGTAATGTATGGAGAGAAAATGGGAGCTGTCCAGGCAGCCACTGGTATGTCATTTCTTAGATTGGGAAGCTGCAGCCTTGCACTTCCTATATAATCAGATATATTTGTCCCTCTCAGGTCTCTGAGGTGGTTGAAGAATAGATAGCTAGAGTCTCATAGTTAAATTTTGAGTTGTTTGGGAATCAAGAGGGTGTTCTAAGAAGATGCTTTTTAAATTGGGATGAAAGTTGAGTTGGATATAGAACTTTAAACTCATGGAGATAGATCGACAGTAGAATGTTGAAGTCAGGTGCCAAATACATATAGACTGGACATTGGGATTGTATGCCAAGCCATATAACTCTCATAATTTTGGCCTAATTACCTCTGTTGTTTTGTATTGTATTTATTATTATAAGAGTAAGAGCCATTTGTTGGACTGAAAGGGGGAGCTGTTGGGGGGAAAAGATATATCTTAAACTTAAAAAAAAAGGAAGGGGAGGGGTGGGTTGAGGCGGAAGAGGGTGGGAGGGTGGGACTGGAGGCAGGGTAGGGAGGGGATTTCAATTGAGATGTAACTTGAAGAAATAAAAAATAAAGTAAAAAAAAAAAAAAAGAAAGAAACAATAAGAAGTCACTGTTTATAGGAATAAATAATATTCCTATATATGGGTATAAAGTTAATTATACAAGAAGTACATTCTAAACATGTGATATGTAACATAGAAACTTTAGAGAAAATATTGTGTTACAAGTTTAAAGATACACAGAAGGATATTCTTGCATTTATGTGTGTGTTTGAGTACGTGTGTGTTGTGCGTGTGTGTGAAAGTGATAGGTCTTAGTCAAAATAAGTGTGTATTTATAATTTTTGAAGGTAGTAGAGGTACATTTTCATATTCATGTGGTAATAGTTTGTCAGAAAAACTTTCATGAAGAACAATTATGTTTCATAATCCATCTGTCTTAGACTGTTTTTTATTATTATGCTGTATTTCTTCTATGATGGATAAAAATGAGAGAAATGAAGTTTAGCAACTAGTGAGAGAAAGTGCAGAGAGTGTCAGAAATAAAAAAAATGGTTTACTCAGCTAAGGTACACCACTATTTCATTAATTATTGATTATTTTCACTTAGGAAAATATAAGAGTTTACTATATAAGAGTTTACTGAAGAGAATCTTATGCAAACATACATTTTGTGTTTTAATGCTCAGCCTGTTCATGATAATTGTTTATATAACATTTCAACTTTTTAATAAGTAGAGGACTGGATTAATAGCCCAAAGACTAGAACAAGAACAAGAAATTAGGGCTAGAGGTCAAAGATTTCTCTCTCTCTTTTTTTTTATTAGTTAGTTTGTTTAGTTTACATCCCAATAGCCACCCTCTCCTTCCTCTCCTCCCAGTCCCAACCTCCTACTAACTTCACCCCTACACTGCACTCCACTAACCCACACTGGCACATCAAATCCAATCAAGATTACAAGTCTCCTCTTCCACTGAGGCAAGACAAGACAGTTCTGCTGGAAAAATGGGATCTAGAGGGAGCCAATTGCATCTAACTCAGAGCTAGTCCCCACTCCAATTGTTAGTGGATCTACCTGAGGACCAAGCACTGTGAGCTATTGGTGTTCTTTTCTGGAAGTTGTCACCTGTGCCAATGAGCTCAAACCTTTCTCCACTTTCTCTTCTATTAGATTTATTGTATCCAGTTTAATTCTGAGGTCTTTCATTCACTTGGACTTCAATTTTGCGCAGTGTGATAAATATGATTCTATTTCTATTCTTTTATATGTTGACATCCAGGTAGAATGGCACCATTTGTTGAAGATGCTGTCCTTTCTCTATTGTACAGTTTTTGTTTCTTTGTCAAAAATTAAGTGACTGTAGGTGTATAGATTTATTCCTGAGTCTTTGATTTGATTCCATTGATCAACTGGATACTATGGTACATTTATACAATGGAATACTACTCAACTCTCAGAAACAAGGAAGTCATGCAATTTGCAACCAAATGGATGGAACTAGAAAAGCTCATCCTGAGTGAGCTAACCCAGACTCAGAAGGATGCACATGGCATATATTCACTTATAACTGTATTTTAGCCATATAGTACAGGATAATTATTCTACAACCCACTAACCCAAAGGAACAGGAACCTAGATTTCTATTCTATGAGAAATCCCTAACAGTGGATCAGAACAAATGCTGAGACACAAATCCAAACATTAGGTGGAGCTCTGGGAGTACTATATAAGAGAGGGAGGAGTAAAAGAACAGAAGGTGGCAAGAACTACACAGGAAGATCAGCAGAACCAAACAACCTAGGCCCCTAGAGACTTTATTTTTTATTTTAGTTCATCATTGAACCTAAATATCCCTATCATTTAGATTCTTATGGAATAATTTTATTTTGCAATAGAAAAAGAATAATTTAGTTTATGATAATATAGTAAAAAACTGATACATAGATCAATATTTACTGATTGTCAATACAAATGGACTTTTACATTTCTGAAGACTTTTAATGATCTAGAGGAATCTATTAAGCCTCTGCTAAATTAATCTTCCTCTGTGTTATATTTTCTGTATCCTGTATGTGACAGAGGGTAGAAAGCAGTACTTCACACATGGGAATAATTGTCCCAATGTTGACTCTTATCATCAGTGCTCCTTTCTGAATAGAGTCTTTCTACAAAAGCTGCTGATACTTTCCTATTTCAATTATACTCTAATTTCTCTATTTATTTGGGATAGTATAAGAATGTTCTTTTAAATGTCCAGTTTATAACCATAGTGAATCACTTTATTAAGAAAAAAGAGAGGGGAAAGCCTTGCATGCTATGATGATAAACCCACAAATTTCATTTACATGTAGATTTAATACATTAAGAATTTTATGCAATTTGACTACAGCATAAATTAAGAAAAACATACTAAATTATGACTTTCTTTTAAATTTATCAAAAATTCATAATAATTTGGAGTACTTTATCAAAATGATGGCACTTATTATGTTCCTTAAGATTTAAAATTAAAAAAATTAGTTTTGTATCAATAGGTATCGTAAATATGTGTATGTATTCATATATTTAATAAGAACATATGTATTATATATCAATACTCACATTAGTTCCAAAACCAAATATATTCATATAAATGTAACAAAACATCTGTGAAACGTTCTTGGAAAACCATGATTTTTTATAAATTAAATGGAAGAAATGTTAGTAAACTGAGTGATAATCCATGTTTGTGGATAGAAACAGTCAAATTTTGTCAAATTTTCAGTGTTTACAATTTCCATAAATTATTTTGCTATTATTGAAAAATAAATTATGAAATTTTTGAAATGGAAAAAATATTCAGAATATCAAAATATCATTGCAAATTTCAAAGACTGATACTACTCTCAGATTTACTTTACACTTACTGTAGTACTAGGAATGAAGCCACAAGCATAGAACAGAACAAATGAAAGAAAAAACAGAATCACATGAATATGAGCAACTGAACTTTGATAAATAGCAAAGGGAATCATGCAAAACAAAGATCGATTATTTTTAACTAATGGGGAAGGAAAACATAGGCATTGATATTCTTTTCTGAAAACTTGACTCACAACAAATGTAGGTCAAAATTAAAACAATGACTCCAAAATTTCCAAGCATCTGACACACAAATCAATAACAATATATTTTGTAAGCTCCTCAGTGTTAGCAACCATAAAAAATAGAAATGAAAAATAAATGTAAATAAAACTTTTTGATGATAACAGTAGAATATCAGAATCTCCTTAGATTTTTTTAAATGATTGCTTGTGATACAAACTGAAATATGAGTTTTATGTAGGATGATTGATATGGTCTTATTTAAAAATAAAATATTGTATTTTAAAAATATACTCAACCTGTCCTTAGAGGCAATGCTGATGCGGCTACTGATCACATGTGCATCAGTAGGTGGCAGAGAGGAGAGGGGCTATGTCCATATTCAGTGTTCTTATCTATGAACATCTCAATGAACAGCAGACTAATATTCCTGGAAAAAGCAAGCTGGAGATCAACACCAGTTGGGTGTCATGAAGCTCAAATATGGAGGTAACCTGTGATGATCACCAGTCCTGCACCAGGCAAGCACCAGATGGGCTACCAGGACAGGAAGTAATCCAGAGACTAGAAGAATCCTGCTTGGCCCTAGATGTTGGGATTGTGGATGAATCAGTACCAAGGTAATGAGTATGGGAAGGCCAACTCTGCCTTTTGTCTCCTTTGCAGTGGTGTTGGCAAAGGAAAGATCCCCTCCTCTCCCTTTTGCCTTCACCACCAGTGGCAAACAGGAGATCTGGCGCTGATAGGGTCCGGAGACCAGGAGAACTGTCTGTGCCCCTCACATGTTGTAGTACTATAGAGAACAGGCCCTTCACCTTGCCTGGTCAGCACACTTCAGCTGACCCTGGATGTGGGGATTGTGGATGAGCCAGCCCCAAGTGCATGACTACAAGAGCCACAGCTCTGCCTTTTGTCTGTTTTATGATGGTATTGGCTAGACAGAGATCCTCTGCACTCTGATGTCCTTGCCACAGGGAGCAAGCAGAAGTGTTGACCCTGATGGGGTAATGAGAACAGTAACGCTGGTCCAGCCCCTTACGTGCTGCAGCACTCGGGAGAGCAGGTTCATTTTCAGGTCTTCATAGATATTTTATATTCAACAACATACACATTTAAAATGTTTGAAGCTATGATTTGCATGTGATACAGAACTTAAGATATTTGTATGAGTTCCTTGCTGAGAAGCCTCAAGGGTCTACAAAAACAATATAGATTATTGCAAGTGCTCTTGGTGGCACCAGACTATGCAGTACTATTTCATTGCTGAAGTCACTATACATTTTGGATGTAAGATTTAAATCAAATTTGAACATAGCTAGAAGCTTCTTTTCTGCTGGCTAGTGTTCCTTGATCCAGAGAATGCTTTCCAGGCGGTGAAGGGTGAAAAGTCATCAATTGCTTTATACAGTTATGCACCCTGCATACTGTCACACCAACTGTCAGGCATGATGTGTCAATTGCTGCAATAATAGTACCGCTCTTGTTTTTTTTTTAACTTTATTTTTTTTATTTCTTCAAGGTACATCTCAGTCACAAACCCTTCCCTACTCCCCCTTCCTGTCCCACCCTTCCACCCTCTTCCCCCCAACAGCTCCCCCTTTCAGTCCAACAAATGGTTCCTTCTCTTATAACAGTAAATACTATACAAAACAACGGAAATAAATACGCCACATTTATGAGAGTTAAATGGCCCAGCATACATTCCCAATGTCCAGTTCATACATAGTACCACTCTTATGGAAATAACCAACTGCATTTGATGAAGACATGTCTGCAAGAGGGAACTTATGTCTGGTATGGTAGATAGACTTAAAAAATTATGGTTAGAAAATGCATATGGTCTCAGAATTAAATTTCTGTCCAGTTTTGCTAAATGGACATGTCATCTAACTTCTCATGAATATTTATATTTATACCCACACCTATAATCTAATATTGCCTTAGCTGTGGTTAGACAAATGTCTTTTTGTAGTCAGTGTTGATGCATCGGAGACCCTTGCCTAGTCAAGGTACTGAGGATGCATGACTTTTGAATGCTCAAACATTACACATTCCAAGGCCAAGGGAATGTTATAGAAGAGAACAAAAGAACGTAAGAGTCATATAAAGGCAAAGGTGTCTAAAAACTGTTGTGCTTTATGCATCACATGACAACTGCATTCTTGAATCCATGGTGGTTATACTTACCTGCACAGAACTCAACTCACCCAAGATTGGCTCATCAGCATACAGTCATAATGGAGCGAGTTCCATATGGCCTCTATCCTCTCCATGGAGAACTATTGCTATAGGGTCAAGTAATTCATTGCCTCCAGTAAGGAAGCCAGGGGAAGTGACTTATGTGCCAGTCCATACTGGTGGCCCTGACAAAACCCAGTTCATCTCAACACAAAAGAAAAAAAAAAGGAAAAAAATACATATTCATGTTTAATGTAGTTATCAATTTGACACAACTTAAAATCACCTGGCGTGGGGCATCTCAGTGAGGTGTTGTCTACATTTTGGTGGCCTATGGCTATGTCTGTGGGAAATTGCCTAGTTAAAGTTAATTCATATTCATGTGGAAAGACACAGCCAGATATGGACAAACAATTCCATAGGCAGGATGTCCTGAAGTCCAAGTGGATAAATCCAGCTAAGAACAAGCAAGGGAGTGAGCATATATGCATTCATCTCTTTATACTCTTGACTGTGGATATCAGGTTACTAGTTGTTTGAAGATCCTGTCTTAACTGTTCACAATGGTAGATAATAACATAGAACTATAAGCAGATATAAACCCTTTTCTCTCAAAAGTTTTTCTTTATCATTATATTTAATTGCAGCAATAAAAATGAAACTAGAACTCATACCATAAAAAAAACCAAAATTATACACATTTACTTATTTATTTATTTTGTTTAATTATTGCTTCAAGTTACATCTCCATCACAGTGCCCTCATTCCACCCCTCCTGGTTCCACCCTCCTATGCTCTCCTCCCTCTCCCACCCTTCCCACTCCTCCGATGTTTATACACATTTATTGAGAAAATGTCTTTTTCATTGAAATCCACAAGTAGTTATTAGAACAAATATGTGACTAAACCAAGGCTTTTGATTGTCCAATTAAAAACATTAATTTAAAGAATTATTGCAACACTTGCAAAACAAAATAAAGAAATCCACATATATTAACAATGTAGTATAAGATGCTTAGCAATTAATGCATCAAAACATTGTAACCTGTAATAGAAAATGATACATGGTTCTAAAAATGTATTTTGAAAAACTAAATAAATGCAAAGTTATAATACTGTCATAATGCATTATGACATTCACCATTCAATGTTAAAGAAGGAAAGTGCCAAGGTCATGTGTAGAGACTCTTGGCCATAATGTTTTAGGGAAAATATCAAAATAATTTTAAATATCACATATAAATTCAAACTGACGGCTATTATGGTGTTGAGAATTATATAAAGATAGTAGAAAATCATACATTAATATAAATAATAAGAACAATTATACCACAGGCTTAGGACAAAGGAATAGCAACATCTATTTATAGATCTCCTTTATATTATTTGAAAAAAATATTTCTAGAGCACTCCAGTAAAGGAAAGGAAAAGATACTTTTGCTCTGATCTTTTTCTGATAGAAAAGTTCATTCAGTACAAATCAGAAATCCATCAATATGTTGTATATCAGTTCACATTACTTTTTAAAAAAGACATTTGGAGTGTTCTATGGAATGCTTTTCACTAGTTGCCAAAGATAAAGTAAATAAAGTGGTTATAGGTAATGGTAAATACAGGTCTCCCAGTTTTTCCTAAAATTGATGAGTAGTGTTTACAACACATCCTTTTCTGTAGCAGCTCAGACTTGTCCTCTAGCTTAGTCAGATTCAAATGTGTTGAAACTTGCAAGTTACATTGCACATATTTTTCTTTCTTGTCCTGAGTTTGTTTTGGTATGAGAATGAAAATTCCTTTGTGAGTCCATAGCTACAGCTGCTCCTAGAAGCAGTGTATCTTTGTGAATTTTAGAAGTATTACTATCTATCACCAAAGAGACAAGAGATTCTGCTGTCTGAATTTCCTCTTTATGAATTCATTGTGTGAAGCTTAATTAGTGTTACTGCTAAAATTGTGGAAGCTTCATTACCTCAAAAAATTCTCTCACCATTGCCCAATCTATTGAAAATGTCACCACCCCCTCATCTACCCCTACTGAAACAATCACAGTTTTATACACAACAGAGATAGTGATTGAAAGTTAAACCATCTCTAGATATACCACTGAAATTTCTAGAACATAGACATTTTGGCCCAAATAACTAGGCATCTCTTACTTAGGAAGGCCTCTTATTACTTCCTATGTATATCCATTCAAAGTATTCCTTTCTGTTTTGTTTGCTTTTTACAACATATTTGTTATATAATTTATAATCCAAACTACCTTATAATACTTATCCCCTGCCTCTGATATCTGAGTGCTTTGGTTAGAGTCATAAGTAACCATATCCGGATATGTTCCAAACATTTCTCAGTGATCATTTTATTTGTGGAGTCATGAATTAGGAAATCTATCTCTTCGTATTAATGTTTTTATTATTTTTAGAATTGTTTGGCAATGTATCAAGAGTGAGCTCATTCAGAACTGTCTTAATGGCTTCTACTTGTTCTGAATGGTGTAAGAACTTAATATTTGAGAATCTTTTGGAGATATTCCACTTTTGTTCTACACCTCCTATACTCTGCTTTCTCTTGCCATCACCAGAGTGGCTAAACAAATGAGTACAGAGGCTCTGGAAGTCCTCCTATGAGAATATTTTACTGTAATATAGTTTGAGGACAGAACATATTGCCCAACTTGTCACTTGGAACTGTTAATGGTCTTTTTAAAGCTCAAGAATCTGATGACCTTCCACAGGTGTAGAAGTTATTAACGAGACTGTTGTAGTATTAATGGATAAGAAATCAGAACAGTTGGATGAAAAATATTAGCATGACTTCCTCTGCCTTATTCACAAGAACAGGAAAATATGTTCTTAAATAAGTTATAGTTATTAAAGTGAATCTACATGCAAAAAGTGAACTTCTACTCAGAATCCCTATAATAAGCAAAAAGTGAGTTTGAAAGAGGTCACATACCTGAGCATTATATTGGAAATTATGAGGAATTTAGATGGAAGGCTATTATAAAGTCTTTGTGAATTAGGATTGACAAGAATTCTTAGACAAATGGCAGAAATCAATAACCATGAAATGAACACATATAATAGCCTTCATAAATATCAATACATTCTCATCAAAATAAACTGATAAGAAAATGAATAAGCAATCTACACACCTGGAGAAAACTTTATCAAAACAAACATCTATAATATCTATTCTTAATTCATTAAGAAAAGAAACAACCCAATAAAATAGGTGAAAGATTTGAAAAGTCATTTAAAGAAAAAAAGATGAATGAATGTTGATTAACCACAGAAAAACAGGCTTATGATCACACATGAGCTCTGAGGGAAAATTAGATTAAAATTCCAATATCATCTGTGCATATGCTCTGGAAGGGCTAGAAGGATAAGGAGATAATTAAATCTGTAAAGAATATTAGACAAAAGAACAATCTAGCAAAGGTGATGGATGAATTAAATAGCATATTCTTTTGTTCAAGGAATTGAATTATTAAAAATATCAATAGTAAGATGTATATATATATATATATATATATATAACAAGCTAAATTTAAATGTTATTTACAGTGACATTTATACAGGACTGTTTAAGGGTGTTTTATTAATGATAGTCTAAAATAGTAAATTTAATGAAAAGCACAAATGTGTTACAATAGGAATGTTAAAAACACTGGCATGTTTACACAATTGAATTCTATTAAACAATAAAAAAATTGGAATGTTCATGAAAATAAACATAAATATTTATCAAAATTATCTTGTTTCCACAGAAAGTAGAAAACAAAGAGTAGACAAGGTGTAAACTAGCATTATTTTTGTGTTTTATACTTAATGATCTGTCATACTATCTTCTTAATATATGTATAAAGTATTAAAAGAGCAGTGCTAAGGATTTATTGAAAAAGATTGTGAGGCATTCTGTGAGATTTTCTAATATTATATCCTTTTCTATGGCCTCTATTTGGGTCTATAGATATTTTCTCTTGTCAGGCACAGAAATATCCACTTACGTGAATTTTCATGTGAACTCATAGAGACTGTGGCAACACGGACAGCCCTGCTCAGGTTCAAACCAGGTGGGTTCCCAGGTCTGAGAGGGATAAGAAGAAATGAGCTTCCATCCCTAACCAAGAAGCTACCTCCAATTGACAACTGCTGAAAATGGAAAATTAAGTTTTCTGCAAGGGAGTCTCACTGAGTATATTAGACAGATGAGGCTCTTGGCCCTCATATGACTGCTGAACTGGGGCAGGGGACTATTATGTAGGGACACTCCACTTCAGAGGAGAGGGATGGAAGGGATAGGGGGTAGAGGGTGGGAGGGCCGGTATGGGAGGGGTGGAAAGAGGA
>CAJQZJ010037468.1:31390-91643 GCA_907164525.1 Lophiomys imhausi
GGATTTTTCTGT
Source organism: Lophiomys imhausi (assembly GCA_907164525.1). Lineage (NCBI taxonomy): Eukaryota > Metazoa > Chordata > Mammalia > Rodentia > Muridae > Lophiomys > Lophiomys imhausi. Next base: position 31,403 of record CAJQZJ010037468.1, read on the forward strand.
GTTAAAAATACAGGCTGTCCTGGAACTTTGTACACCAGGCTGGCCTCAAACTCAGTGATCAGCCTGCCTCTGCCTCCCAACTGCTGGGATTAAAGGAGTGTGCCACCACCATATCCAGCTAAATTAACTAATTTTTAACACAGAATCTTACCCTGCAAAGCCAGGGTTTCTCAGAATTTCCTGTGTTGCTGAGGCTGACTTGGAACTCATGACAATCTTCCTGCCTCCTCAGTCTCATGATTTCCGAGATTCTTATAAATACAAAGCACTAAACTGGTCGTTTCTGGCTTATACAACTAAAATGTAATCGCTTTATGATTTCTACAGATAATTTATTTTGTAGAATAGAAATTATCAACATTGTACAATTAAAATATTTTATGTTTCTTTTAGAAGAAAAGATTTTCTCATGCAATAGCAGAGTAGTCAATACCTAAAATTCTTGGAATAATTCTTAATGATTATTTTAAAATTCATACAATATCATAACAATATGCCTTTCTAATTTTAGTAATAGTTTTTCAATATCTTGAATTATCTCAGTACCATTATTTACATATTAGAAGTGGTAATGAAGGAAAGAGTGAGAAAGAATATGTGTGTGTTTATCAGATGTTGATTATTTTACACTATGAAAAATCTGCAACTCTTGAGTTATCAATCAGCTGAGTAGGGCTTTCTGCTCTACTTGAATCATAGGCATGAAGTTCTCCTGCTGCTTTAGGCATCATTTGTATTCCTTGGTGTTTTACAGCAGTAGGCAGCAGCAAACACACAGGTGAGAGCAACCACAGGCAGATGGGCTTCTCCTAGTGTTAACAGTTCTCATGCTGGGGAGACTATTAGTTCTATGAACTTACAGCCGACCACCTTTAGCTCTACAAGTGTTAATGCCTTTTGTATGGACAGTCAGGATCCTTTACCCCCTTAATAGCATGTACTGCTGCAGCTTCAGGGTAGGTTCTTGATAATAGGATTTCTCAGATACTGCCCAGTGCTAAGCTTCCTGGGCCTAAAGTGTCTAAGAAACGTAGCTATAAAAGGGTAGACATCCGTTTTAAAGTTTTCCAGGGGCTAGGAGTACAGGTTCTCTACCCTTATAGCTTTGTATTCACTTCGCCCTCAGTTCTCTGTGGTCTTTCTGCATTCCTGAGGCCTTTATCCTTTCTCAGGCACCCTCTCTTTGATGTCTCTTTTTAGCTGCAAGTTCACAGTCTCTTTTTGCTTTGGAACCTTTGCTCAGCTGCTGCCACTCCTCTGCCTTTAGTGCCTCCCTGTTATCTCTGCTGTTTCTTTCTGTTACCAGCTCAACACAGTACTTAATGACAGAAAGGAAACAAAAGCAAAACAAAGAGACAGATAAAAATGTAGAGTTTGAGCGTTAGGACAGATGTCACACAAGAGAGTCACACATATGACTCAATAAATCAACTGAAGGGTTAGATCATGTAGCAACAAAGGGAGGTGACTGCACAAATCACAGTGGACCTTAGATGTAAATGGAGAGCTCATGTTTTCAGCAATCTTAATAGTAACCTTTTCTACTAATGACAAAAACAAACAAACAAATAAATAAGTAAACAAACAAACAAATAAATAAATAAATAAATAAAGTCTAGTACAAACTGTTTCAAAGTACTTTGGTTGAGTCTGCACTATGAAAAGCCTAAACAGTCACCTGTGGTCATTGTATATCTTTGTCCAGCCAGCCATCTGCAGAGTGTTCAAAGTAAAGACTCTTGGTCTAAGAGTTGACTTTGACTGTTTGTTCTTTATTCAAGACATCTCTTAATACCTCAGACTAGGGGTTCAAGCTGCACAGTCCCTAATACCTTTGCATATTTACCATATAATACATAACAGAGGAACAATTTTAATAAAAGCAAACTATCATTAACAATAGTGTCCACAGAATTTAATAGTGTTTTAATAATTCTTAACTCAGTGTCCTGGTTAGTTGTCTTCTTTCATTAACACATTAAAGTTTTATTTCACACACAAATACTTTTTAATGAATTATACAGTTAATTTCCTTCTCATTGTTATGTCTCTAGCCTATGACAAAGGGATGAAGTGTGTATATAACAGATCAAATTGGACTTGGCCTCCAGATTCTCCCAACATCCCACAATTCCTGATATAGGGTATAGCTGCCATATCAGACCTAGGACTCTCCAGCCCAGAGGTCTGCTACCCTTTCCCCAGAGGGTCATCCTTATATAATCTAGCCATTTTAATTACCTGTTTTGTTTGTTTTCATCTATTCTTTACCCTCCTGGCCTCTTGGTTTGGCTCTTCCCTCTCCTCTTCTACCTTTCCTCACATTGTCCAGGTTAGTCTGGTCATGCTCACTGTGTACTCTCTCAGATGTCTTAGCCTCTGGCTGTGTTCTTCCTTTTATCTAGAGCCAAATTTCTCCTCACAACAACTAGGAGCAGTCGTGGTCTTTACTTGTTATTTCTTTTTCTTTTCACCCACTCATATCTATGCCACCTTGAATCAATAGCTTTCTAATTTTTTTTTTGAAGGTGATTTAGCACTGGATGAACTGTCATTCCCAAAAAAACTACAGGTTTCATTTTAAATTGAATCTTAGTTTATTCAGAAGCCATTTTTTAGTGACCGAGGCCCAGAAAAAAAATTTAGGTCATCCTAAATTCGGTGTTCCAGCATACAATTTCCACAAAGTTTTTATAGATTTACAGAACAGAGAAAGTCAAATCAAGACAAATTAAATTTTTTTGGTTAAATATACTCTTAATTATGTATCAATATACAAAGATCAATGCCTATGTAGCCCAAAACAATCTTAATATTACGTCCATATACAAGGGTCAATATCATTGTGGCCAACTATAATCTTAATTTTGTATCAATATACAAAGATCAATACCAATGTAATCCAATACAATCTTATTTTTGCACAATAAACAATGGTCAATACCACTTTAGCCAAATATACTACTAATTTTGTATCAATATACAAAGGTATAAGGGCATATTCAATAATCTGCCCCTTCTTCTTGGACCTTCCTGTGCTATGTCTATGTCTCATTTTTCTCAAACCTATGCACTCCTACATAGGAGAGGAAGAAGGATACAGAAAAGGAAAAGTAGGAAATCCCTGGGGCTAACCTCCAAAACCCATTAAACAGGACCATTTATCAGCTTGTAATCTCTTCCCCTAAATATCAGAGTTTTCAGTTATCCTTCAAATAACCAAAAAAAAGGGGGGGGGGCCGAGAAACACCCTCCCCACCTTCTGGGCATGGGACGTCACTCTCTTAAAGTGACTTCCTGCTGGTTTGGGTCGTAGTAAACCTGTTTGGGGCCCGAACCCAAATGGAAAAAATGGTTAAAAATGTTAGTACAATCCTTTTATGTTCAGTCCTTCTGTTCTCAGCTAAAAGTTTAGATGTCCTAAGGAGTTTGTAGGCAGAAGCTGATCTTGCAGGCTTCACTGAGGTTCTGGCCGGGGCATTGTGTAGAGCTGAACGGTCCCAGCGACATTGGATTGCCATGGTTGCAGGCCCCGATGGAGACAGCTATTGAGGAAGTCTGCCAGGCTGAATCAACTGGGTCACTCGTCCTCCTTGGTGCCTGATTCTGCTCTCTGCTGAGGTTTCCGATGTCCAGCTGTCCCCGGGCTCTCCGAATGGATATATTTATCCCTCTCAGGTCTCTGAGGTGGTTGAAGAATAGACAGCTAGAGTCTCATAGTTAAATTTTGAGTTGTTTAGGAATCAAGAGGGTGTTATAGATCTAAGAAGATACTCTTAAAAGTGTGTTGCAAGTTAGTATGAATGTTGAGTCAGATATAGACCTTTAAACTCATGGAGATGGTTAGATAGTAGAATGTTAAAGTCAGGGGCCAAATATGTATAAACTGGACATTGGGAAGGTATACTGGACCATTTAACTCTCATAAATGTGGCATATTTATATCTGTTGCTTTGTATAGTATTTACTGTTATAAGAGAAGGAACCATCTGTTGGACTGAAAGGGGAAACTTCTGGGGGGAAGAGGGTGGAAGGGCTGGATAGGAAGGGGGAATAGGGAAGGGTTTGTGACTGAGATGTAACTTGAAGAAAAAAAAATAAAGTATTAAAAAAAATTTTTTTTTTGGAAGGTACTTTGTCAGAATGCTATCCGTGAATGAGGCTCTGTGAGGAGATTTTTGAAAGCTTTTGAGAAAACTCCAAGCAAACAAGGCAAGAGTTTTGTAACCATTCTTCCTTTATAACAGGGATTTGTTCTTAGAATGTGCTTTCCCATGTTCCTCCCAGATGTAGTAAATAGTGGTGAATTTTGCTTCAGAGTATCCATCATCTTACCAATTATTATTCAGAATGTTTGCAAGCAGCAGTTGTTCTTCTGAATATATATAGCCTGAATTCATGTGACCTTACCCTTGAGACTATATACAACTTGAACTGAAGTAAATTTTTCTCACAAGACCTTGTTTAACCATCAGAAGGTCTTTAGAATATTAATTGTCTAATGTCCTGAATAAACTTGTTTATTGGATGAGACTTAGTTCATCTCATTTTTAGCCAGCACTCTACCAGGTTGATGCTACCAGAGCTGCAACAATGCATCAGAGGGGCAAGTCCATCGGTAGGGGAGAAGTTTCCCTTTAAGCTAATATGTTTTCTGATGGTATTCTTAGGTGTTTGATTGCTAAAACAATTGTCTGCTAAGCCAATAGATTCTAAGAGAGGGTTTTGTTTGTTTGTTTGTCTTTTTGTTTGTTTTTGTTTTTTAATTCTATTTTCACAGTGTGTTAATTCTGATACAGAAAAAGACAAGGAATGGTTGTTTTGGAAAACCAGAATTTAGCCAGAGATAAGGTAATTAGCTTTTGGACCCACAACATTCCAACTTCAGCCAATCAGTCTCTGAAGGCACACATTCCTTTCAGGAGTTTTCATTCATAGGCAGATGCAGCTTCTTTGCAGAAATTTTTATTCACAAAAGCTTTTGAGTACCCTGGGTGAATCACTTGTTGAACTATGTATGAAAGCATCTGACTTTCAGAGAAAAATATACACATTTTTAAAGTTATTTTTTCAAGTTATATCTAGATCAAAGTCCTCTCCTTCCTCCCTTCTATGTCTCACTTTCCCTCCCTCTTCCCTATCTCTGTCATCTGCTCCTCTTGAAAGACCCGGGAGTAGGAAGTCCCTCACCCAACAGTCGGGATATCACGGCCACCCAAAAACTCGCAAGAGACTTTCTTGATGCAATTGCAAGAGCTTTATTTCGGGGATCAGTGCACTGAGGATGCAACTCGTATCCCACGCAGTGGTAGAGGAGCTTGCAATGCCCAGCTGCCTGAGGGCGAAGGTTTTATAGGGGAGCACCACAGATTAAGGGGGTGGGGGAATCACAAGTGGAAAATACCAACTCATTCTTTAGTTAATTAGCAGGAAACACAGCCTATACTTGTTTTTCTCAGGAATGAACCTAATCTTATTTCGCTATCTACTTTGTGGTCAGCCAGTTCCTGAAACCCAGGGCCCATGACTTGATTGACCTTCATTCTTGGTTCCACCCTTTTTATGATCAGCTAAGTTCCTGGAACCCAGCTGGCCTGGCTCCACTGCCTGCCAAGGGGGTCTTTTAAATTTTTCCATTCCTTTCACTCTGATGAGGGGAGCCTCTACTTATCAGCCCCACTCAGTTCACAGTCACATGAAGGCTAAGAACTTCCTTTTCTACTGGGACTTGATAAGGCAGCCCAGCTAGGGTAACATGGTCCACCAACAGGCAAACAGGGTCCATGACAATGTCCTTCAACTGAAGAATGAATTTTAAAAAATTAAGAACTGGTACATTTACACAATGTAATACTACTCAGATATCAGAAACATACACATTTTTTAGTAAAGTTTTACTTGATTCACCCAGACATTACATAAGGAACATTAGTATTTAAATGGTAAAGACCACTAATTGAGTACCTATATTACTGATGAGAGTACAGAATTTAGAAGCTATTATTAATGGATATTTTCATCATTTTGGGAAAAGAAAAAAGGCACTTTAATTCATACATCAAGGTGACTGACATATCACCACAAGAAAAACACTAGAATAATATTATTCTCATTGCTCTTTGAGCCACTCTGTCTTTCTGTGCTCTTAACTGGATTCACATTTCTCCTCCTTTAAAAAAAATCACCAAATAATATTTCTAACAGCAATGATTAATTGCTTTGCAAATATTTTCTTTTTCTCCACCTTTCAAAAACAATTTTCACTGAAAAGGAAATTCCATGTGACAACTTTCCCTTCACATCTTTAAGTAATTTGTTAATAGCTCATTCCACACTCTCCTTGCTACTGTTAAAACATCAGTTTTCAGTATCAGTAATTGTTCTTTTGAAGGTAATACATTTTTCCTTGGTGCATTTTTAAGTCTATTTTTACTTTAAGTGCAATAGTTTTATAGTTTTATTCTAAGGTATGTATAAGCTTCTTTGCTAGCCAGTCTGCCTTCCTTCCTTCCTTCCTTTCTTTCACTTTCCTTCCTACTTTTCTTTTCTTTCTTTTCCTTTCCAGCCCACCAACTCACCTGTATTTGCCTTCTTCTCCTTTCTTTTTGTTTTCTTTCCTATTTTCCTTCCCCTAAACTCAACCATTTCTCTCTGATAGAATTTTCTTTTTATTATGTCTCTGTTTTTAAAATAGTTTAGGTTAATCATACTATTTACACTTATTGCTGATAAAAATGCTTAATATTTTTTAAGTATTCATGTCACTTGGAATTCATACTAATGGTTTTAATTATATCTAATAAAAGAGCCTTTTTTCTGAGGTACATTCTCATAAGTAATGAAAAATTCATGTTAATCTCTCTCTCTCTCTCTTTTTTTCCAGTGAATATGACTGGTTTCTGATTAACAACTGGTGATACTTTGCTAGTTCTCTCAGGGCTTACTATGGCCTACAACAAAAACTTTGTGAGACATTTTTCAAGGTTACCTCTTCACAACTAATAATTAAGTCAACATCAGGTTTGCTTTTCAGCCTTCTGCTCTAGCAACTTCCGAACTTGAGAAAGGTTTCTGTGGGGAATGGTTTAGTATTAGTTTTCTGCAGCCATTTTTGTGACATATTTCTCTCCTAAGGACTTGGACATTCAAGTTACCTGCCTAACTTATCTCTGCAATTATTTATCTACTTTTCATTCTCACATATGTCTGCATAGACATGTGAAAGAGAAACAAAACCTTGATCTGCCTTTCTTCATGTTAGGAGTGAAAATTGCCAAAGTTCTAACTGACTCTGTTGCAAACTATAATACGTTTCTTAATATTCTGTCATTTACAGAGAAGCATTGAATATCACGGGTTACAATAAGAACACTTAAACCATATCCCTAATTACCATTAAAAGAGTCCCTATATTGTTCTAGGTACTATGAAACTTTTTTTTTTTTGTAGTACTCTGTAGTACACTTAATGAAAAAAGAAAAGACTAAAAAACTAAAAACCAGGTTTATGGCCTGGCATTGCTTACAGCTGCTAATAGCCTTACGAAATGGGCAGAGCCTAGATTAGTCTGAAGGCAGGTAACACAAGTAGCGACCCTATTTAAGGACCAAGTAGGTGGATCCTGAGAATTCCCACACTAGAGAAGACAAGATGCAAGACAGCTTGTATCATCTGATGGAGAAAATACTAGTGCAATGAAAAGAAGTTCTCAAGCAGAGCTGAAAAATTACACCCAGCTCTCCTTGAGGCAAAAAGAAGTGATGAGCAGAGAAGCCCCCAGCAAAGCAGCAAAAAGCCAAGGACTAAACAGTGTGGCACAGCTTTTGCTTAGAGAGGTTCGACCAGCTCAAACAGTGGCCAGAATGGAACAGGAGAAAACAATCAGTCATTTCCAACATTTTGCCGTTAAAATTACTGTCCAGTATTTTCTAACCAACAAGAATGTAGACTAATAAATCCAGAATGTGAATGTTGCACCTGATATAAACCTTTTGGTGAACATAAGAGACTTTTATCAAAAATTTGAGTCCCTAAGCTGTTTGGTTTATCAAATCTACTGATAGTGACTCATTGAATAACAGTGGCCAAAGTTACATGGGTAAAAGTTTTAAGTAAAAAATTTATTACAATAAATATGTAATAAAATGAGGAGAATGAAAGAAATACATTCCAATGGCAGAGTTGGTTACTTAATGATCACGTGTTCATACAGGACCACAAAACATCTATATAATAAGAACAATTACTTCAGAGAGTGAATATCATCGTATGTAATTTTAAAATGATTACTTTACTTATGGATGCATGTCACTGGAAGACCAAACATATATTCTTAACTGATTTCAATAGCATAACTGAAGATGTATATGCATATAGAAATGTAAATAATAGATAGGAGTTAAAAATCAGGAATTTTTTATTCCACTACCTGAAAAATATATTTTATACATAAGTTTTTAGGCTGTTTCAGTGATTTAGCCAATAATATATGAAAAACACTAATGTCTATGTTTGCTATTTACAAAGTGCTGTATAAATTCTACTTTTTAATATTAACATTGTTTCTTCCAATATTTAATGTCCTTGTTTCATTTTCTTTTGCTTTAGTTTTTGTTAGAGTACTACATGGGAACACTATAGAAAAAGCAACCATGTGCTGTAAATATAAAAACATAAATTCAAGCAAGGTATGCTGGCACAGACCTTTAATACTCATACAACACATGGAGGAGGAAGTAGGAAGAGCTCTGCGAGTTTGAGGCAAGTATAATCTAAACAATGAGTTTCAGACCAACCGTAGCTACATAGTGTGATCCTGTCTCAAAGAAAGAAACAAACAAATAAACAATAATAATAATAATTGACAGTTTACCTAGTGACTGTTGAAGTCACCATCTTTTATTCAACATTTTGTTCACATTGTGTCTCTATAATTTGAAATTCAGTACTTACAAATAAGTTGTTTCAATGTAATATCATCTTTTCAAATGTTAATATATGAAAAGTTATATTCCCACTGTTGGTAAGAGTTCTCATTTTCCTCAATAGTACAAATCTAGATCACAAAAAAGATGCTTGAAATTATGGGTGGTAGAGGACTTTGGTTGTCAATACTGCTCTTGAATTCATACATGTATTAAAGCTTACTAAAGAAGGCAGATACTGAAAGAGAATAGCAATAGTAACTATTAATCAACTACAACAAGTAAATAACTCTCATTATAAATTATTTTAAATGCATGCATTATTTATTTGTAGAAATTTTTGAGTCAGGATTCATTTCAGGTACTCCAAATAATGGAAACAAAAATCGCATGTAATAACAATCTGATTCATTGACTCTTGTATAGTTCAGAAGAAGGACTATCCAGTAACTTAGAGAAATACTAAATCCAATGAATGTGGTATCACAGGAAATAAAAGAATTTGAAGTACTTGCATGTTAGATATATAAGAATATTAGTCAAAAATATGTTTTGTATGTGCTACTTTCATTGCAATAGTAAAGTTGTGAAATATAAATAAATTTATACTTCTTTTTTATGTTTACTTATTACTTCAGGTTACATCTCCATCATAGTACCCTCTTTCTACCCCTCCCCGTCCTACCCTCCCACCCTCTACCCTATCCCTTCCAACCCAATACTCCAAAGAGGAGTGTCCCTACATATTAGTTCCTTGCCCCAGTTCAGCAGTCATATGAGGGCCAAGAGCCTCTTCATACCCTGGGGGCCTACAAGGCACCACCACTAGGGCAAAGTGCCTCATGGACAAGTAAAAAAGTCTGTTCATGTTCCCTTTGGTGCATTGGTTGTAGTATAGATATCCTGTACTATATGGCAAAAATCCTATTATAAGTAAATAGATGCCATGTGCATCCTTCTGAGCCTGGATTAGCTCACTCAGGAGGAGCTTCTCTTGTTTCATCCACTTGGCTGCAAATTGCATGATTACATTGTTTCTGATGGCTGAGTAGTATTCCATTGTGTAGATGTACCACAGTTTTTTTTATCCATTCCTTGGTTGAGGGACATCTAGGTTGTACCAGTTTCTAGCTATTACAAATGAGCTGCTATGAACATAGATGAGGAAACGACCTTGTGGTTTGGTGAGAAATCTTTTGGATGTATACCCAGAAGTGGTATGGCTGGTTCTTGAGGTAGAGGTATTTCAAGTTTTCTAAGATACCGTCAGACTGATTTCCATAGTGGTTGTACAAGTTTGCACTCCCACCAGCAATGGAGGAGTGTTCCCCTTTCTCCATAACTTTGCCAGCATGTGCTGTCCTTTGAGTTTTTGATCTTAGCCATTCTGACAGGTTTGAGATGGTATCTCAGAGTTGTCTTGAGTTACATTTCTCTGAGGATTAAAGATGCTGAGCATTTCTTTAAGTGTCTCTCAGCCATTAAGGATTCTTCCTTTGTTAATTCTCTATTTAGCTCTGTTCCCCATATTTTGATTGGATTATTTGGTTTCTTGGCATTTGATTTCTTGAGTTCTTTGTAAATTTTGGATATTAGACCTCTGTCATTTGTGGGGTAGGTGAAGATCTTTTCCCCATTTGTAGGTTGCCATTTTGTTTGAATGACAGTATCTTTTGCCTTACAGAAGCTTTTCAGTTACATGAGGTCTCATTTATTGATTGTTGGTCTTAGATCCTGAGTTGTTGGGGTTCTGTACAGTAAGTTGCCACCTGTGTCGATGAGGTCCATGGTTTTCCCTAATTTCTCTTCTAATAGATTTAGCACTTCAGGACTTGTGTTAAGGTCTTTGATCCACTTGGACTTAAGTTTTGTGCAAGTGATAAGTATGGGTCTAATTTAATTCTTTTAAATGTCAACATCCAGTTGGACCAGCACCATTTGTTGAAGATGCTGTCCTTTTTCCATTGTACAGTTTTGGCTTCTTTGTCAAAAATTAAGTGACCATATTTCTGTGAGTTCATTTCTGGATCTTCAGTTCAATTCCATTGATCCATTGGTCTGTTTCTATACCACTACCATGCTGTTTTTTATTACTATTGCTCTGTAGTACAGCTTGAAATCTGGGAAGGTGATGCCTCCACCCGTTTTTTTTTTAATTATTATTGTACAGGATTGATTTAACTATTCTGGGATTTTTGTTATTCCATATAAAGTTGAGAATTACTTTTTCAAGGTCTATAAAGAATTGTGGTGATATTTTGATAGGAATTTCACTGAATCTGAATATTACCTTTGGCAGGACAGCCATTTTTATTATTTTTATCCTACCTATCCATGAGCATGAGATCTTTCCATCTTCTGATGTCCTCTTCAATTTCTTTCTTCAAGGACTTGAAGTTCATACAGGTCTTTCACTTGTTTGTTTATATTTACCCCTAGGTATTTTATATTGTTTGTGGCTGTTATGAAGGGTGTTTCCCTAATTTCTTTCTCAGCTCATTTATGTTTTGTATAAAGAAGGGCTTCTGATTTTTTTAAATTAATTTTGTATCCAGCCACATTGCTGAAGGTGTTTATCAGCTTTAGAGTTTTCTGGTGGAATTTTTGGGGTCACTTATATATACTACCATATCGTCTACAAATAGGGATAATTTGGCTTCTTTGTTTCCAATTTGTATCCCTTTGATCCCCTTTAGTTGTCCTATTGCTCTAGCAAGAACTCCCAGTACTATATTGAAGAGATATGGCAACAGTGGGCATCCTTGCCTTGTCCCTGAGTTTAGAGGAAATGCTTTAAGTTTCTTTCCATTTAATTTGTTGCTGGTGATTGGCTTGCTGTATATCACCTTTATTATTTCTAGGTATGGTCCTTGTATGCCCATTCTATCCAGGACTTTTAGCATGAAGGGGTGGTGGATTTTGTCAAATGCTTTTTCAGCATCTAGCAAGATGATAATGTGGTTTTTTTTCTTTCAGTTTGTTTCTGTGGCGATTTACATTGATGGGTTTTTGTATGTTGAACTATCCCTGTATTCTTGGGATGAAGCCTACTTGATCATAGTGTATGATACTTTTGATGTGTTCTTGGATTCAGTTTGCCAATATTTTATTAAGTATTTTTGCATCTAAATTTATGAGGGAAAATGGTCTGAAGTTCTTTTTCTTTGTTGGGTCTTTGTGTGGTTTAAGAATCAGTGTGACTATGGCCTCATAAAATGAGTTTGGCAGTCTTCCTTCTGTTTTTATTTTGTGGAAGAGTTTGAAGAGTATTGGTATTAACTCTTCTTTGAAGGTCTGGTAGAATTCTGTGCTGAAACCAATTGGCCCTGGACTTCTTTTTTTGTTGTTGTTGGGAGATTTTTAATGACTGTTTCTATTTTCTTAGTGGTTATAGGGTCTGTTTTATCTGTTAACCTGATCTTGATTTAACTTTGGTAGGTGAAATTTATCAAGAAAATTGTCCATTTCACTTAGGTTTCCAAATTTGGTAGAGTAGGACCTAAATATTCTCTGGATTTCCTTGATGTCTGTTGTTATTTCACTTTTTCATTTCTGATTTTGTTGATTTGGATTTTTTCCCTCTGTCTTTTAGTTAATTTGGCTAAGGGTTTGTCTATTTTGTTGATTTTCTCAAAGAACCAACTCTTGCTTTCATTGATTCTTTGAATTGTTCTTTTTGTTTCTAATTTGTTGATTTCAGCCATAATTTTGATGATTTCCTGCCTTCTGCTCCTCTTGGGAGTGCTTGCTTCTTTATTTTCCAGTTCTTCCAGTTGTGTTGTTTATTTGCTAATACGAGCTGTCATGATTTTCTTTTTGAAGGCACTTAGTGTTATGAACTTTCCTTGTAGCATTGCTTACAATGTGTCCCATAGGTTTGGGTATGTTGTACCTTCATTTTCATTGGATTTTAAGAATTCTTTGATTTCCTTTTTTATTTCTTCCCTGACCCAGTGGTCATTCAGTAGAGAGTTGTTCATTTTCCGTGAATGTGTAGGCTTTCTATTACTTCTGTTGTTGTTGAAGCCCAGCTTTATTCCATGGTGGTCTGAAAAGATAAAAGGGATTATTTCAACTTTCTTTTATCAGTTGAGGCTTGCTTTGTGTCCAACTATATGGTCAATTTTGAAGGAGGTTCCATGAGATGCTGCAAAGAAGGTGTATACTTTTGTGTGTGGGTGAAACGTTCTGTAGATATCTGTTAGGTTAATTTGGTTCATAACTTCCATTAGGCTCATTATTTCTCTGTCTGGTTTCTGTCTCAATGATCTGTCCATTGTTGTGAGTGGGGTGTTGAAGTCTCCCACTACTAATGTGTAGTGATCAATGTGAGTTTTAAGATTCAGAAGAGTTTCTCTTACAAATGTGGGTGCCCTTGTATTTTTGGAATAGATATTCAGTTTTGAGATGTCATCTTGATGAATTTTTCCTTTGACATGTATGTAGTGCCCTTCCTGATCTTTTTTGATTAACTTCAGTTGAAAGTCTATTTTATTTGATATTAGTATGGCTACTCCAACTTGCTTCCTGGGTCCATTTGCTTGGAAAACCTTTTCCCAGCCCTTTAATCTGAGGTAGTGTCTATCTTTGTTAGAGAGATGTGTTACTTGTATGCAACAAAATGTTGGGTCTTGACTGCGGATCTATTCTGTGAGCCTGTGTCTTTCTACTGGGGAGTTGAGTCCATTGATGTTGATGGATATTAATGACCAAAGGTTGTTATTTCCTGTTATTTTGATATAGGTGTTGGTTGTATCCTTCCTGTGGTTTAGCTGCAGTGGAGTTTTTTGCTTCCTCTGTTTTCTTGGGTGTAGTTATCTTCACTGGGTTGGAATTTTCCTTCTAGGATCTTCTATAGGGCTGGATTTGTGGGTAAATACTGTTTAAATTTGATTTTGTATTAGAATATCTTGTTTTCTCCATCTATGTTGATAGAGATTTTTGCTGGATATAGTAGTCTACCTGGGGACCTATGATCCCTTAGCGATTGTAGGATGTATGCCCAGGCCCTTCTGGCTTTTAAAGTTTCTGAGGAGAAGTCATGAGTAATTCTGATGGGTCTGCCAATATACATTACTTGACCTTTTTCTCTTACTGCTTTTAACATTCTTTCTTGGTTCTGTACATTTGGAGTTTCAATTATTTATTATGTGGTATAAAGAATTTCTTTTCTGGTCTACTCTGTTTGGTGTTCTGTATGCCTCTGGAAATTTTATTTTCATCTCTTTCTTCAGGTTTGTGAAGTTTTCTTCTATGACTTTGTTGAAAATGTTTCCAGGACCTTGAAGTCGGGAGTCTTCTCTTTCTTCTATGCCAATAATTCTTAGGTTCTATCTTTTCATTGAGTCCTTGATTTCTTGGATGTTGTGGGTAAGAACTTTTTTAGATTTCTCATTTTCTTTGGTTGTTGTACTGATTTCTTCAATCGAATCTTCCTGAGATTCTGTCTTCCATCTTTTGTATCCCATTTTTGGTACTTGTGTCTGTAGTTCCTGTTCTCTTCCCTTGATTTTCCACCTCTAGGATTACCTCAGTTTGTGTTTTCTTTGTTACTTCCACCTCAACTTTCAAGCCTTGAACAATTTTATTTGTTTTCAACATTTCCTGCTCCAATTTGCTTGTTGCCTTGTCTCTTTCCTGTTCAAGTTGAGCCACTTAGGCTTCTAGATCACTAATAGTATTCTCCATTGCTTTCATTTGTAAAATTGAGGAATCTTTGAATTCCTTCAGAGATTTAAATTCTTCTTGAAAGGATTCTATCACTTTCCAGAGTATAGATTTGTCATCATTTTCATGTTTTCAGCAGTGGTGGAGTGGTCAGGGATTGCTGTACTGTCATAGCTGCATTTTGTTGAGTTATATTTCCCTGAAGTTGTTATGATCTATTGTTTCGTTAACCTTTAGCCATCTGGTTGTTGGTAGTTGTTTGTTCCTGGTGCCTTCTGGGGTTGGTGCCATGAAGGGCAGTTTGGTATAAAGGGCATATAGCTTGGTGATCTATAGCTCTCCACCAGCTGTATGGGGCCTTGTGTGGAGGATGGTTCTCAGTGTGTGTCGCAGAGCTCACCCCTTCCTGTTATGTCCCAATTGGGACTAAGCTCAGAGGTTGTGGTGGGATGTGTTCTTGCAGGTTCCTGAGATCCAACTGGTCTTCATAGCAATGATGGTGCAAGTTGTCGGGCCACAGACTGTTGTCTGGAGATGTAGCTTCCCTGTATCCTGTCCACAGTGTGCTTGGGGTCAGGGAAGCTTGGCTTCTGCCAGCTTGATCCTGCTGCCAGAGGTTGCCTTAGCCAGTCAGCTAGATGCTGCCCCTGCCATACTGAATATCCAAGGGAGAGCCCCTCAGTCTTACTGTGTAGCAGCGTTGCTGGTATGCTCCTAGGTGTTCGAGGCTAGCTCCTGCACAGGCACTGCAGACTCAGGAAGTCCTATGTTTGGAGGTTGAAATCACCAGCTATATTCCTGAAAGGATCTGGTAAGGAGGGAGTGCAATCTCCCGGCTGGTGAGAAGCACTCTGTGCCTGTGTCTGGTGACTCTGATACTCCAGTGTCTATATTTCCAGTACAAAATTCTTTATTGTTTTGTTGGGCAAGCCCAGATAGGCTTGCACAGCACAACCTGCCTTCAGCAGGAGTATATCTCTGCTGTTGTCCAATATGTCTTTCCGACGATTGAAATGCATCCTACTTGATTGCCACCATCTTGCCCCCCCCATTTATACTCCTATACTATCAATTTTAAATGAAAATTATCTAAATTCATTCTATAAAAATCTCACATTTCATAAAGTGATAGCTTTTTTTCTCCTCAATCCTTAGAAAAGTGCTCACTATTTGGAAATATTTCTATAAATATATTGATATTTTCTTCTTAAAACTTAGATATTTTTTCATCAGTTTAAAAATTTATAATTAATATTAATACACCACAAAACACGTTTTCTCTTATTATTCAATGGGATATAAAGATGCTTAATTTTGGCAGTATTTGATAAAAAAATTAATGTAATTAATAATATTTCTATGCATCCCCTCCCTTTTATGTTTCTCTAACAAGCCAGCAGCTGAACCACACAGAGAATGTTTGACACATAAATAACACAGATGTGAAAGTCAGGAATAAAATTTTAGCATTAACATCTGTATCTGTGCAAAGTTCTTGTCAATTCTATTTGATTGTATATGGCCTCCTGATTCATTGATTATTCTACTAACTCTGATTTGCAAACTCTGCTGACCTTCTCAGGAAAACAAACATGAAGAAACTATTATAAAGCCTTGTCTTGGGAACCAATTTTCTTGGTTCTAGATAACCAGTGCTCACAGGAATTTTGAAATTTTCCAAGTAGAAATAAGAATGAAAATAAGATATATTTTCCAAAAAATCTCAAATCCATTCTATATATTTCTAGATGATTCTCAGTATTTTTTAAAAAATTCATTACTATTAATGAAAACTTTCAGAACTGGAAAGTTAATTTGATTAACTGAATAGTATTTGAATAATTTCTGAAAGCATTTATCTTAGTAATTATAGAGCTTTCCATATTAATTTTGAAGACATCAGTGACTTGTTCTAAAATTTGTAACAAACAACAAACACTGTATTGAACTAAATTATAACCTCTTCCTTGAGAAATACTTAAAAATTATCATAAATATGGGAAAGTCATAACAAAGAAGAATGTGATAAGTTTGATATTATGGGTTCAATGCTAGAGAGTAGTTGTTATTAAATATTTAATTATTTTCTAATATCCTCAAGGTAGACCAAAACTTCACTTAATGTTTGTGTTCATATTATTTTGCCTTTTTAATTTTTATTCTGCTTTTAACTATTAAAATTAACTTTATAGATTTCAGTAGATCAAAAATACTTGTTGTAAAGAAAGAAAATATAAAGAAGGAAGTACAACTCAAACCTATTAGCCAAGAAAAATTTTCAAGTAAAACCAAAGTAAATAATTAGTTGTGATTAATATAAGATCATTGCAAAACAGCTTTACATGCTTTGATGAGAACAACGGAAACAGTTTTCACAATGCTAGACACAGATTTCTTTCATATCAACAGTGAAAACTGGTAGAAGCTATTGCTCTTTGAAATAAATATTAATATATACACAGTTTCTGACACACATGTGAAACACCTTAGTCTATCTCCTAAGCTAATAACTCTTTAGCTTTAGAATTACTCATATTGGTTTTGTGTATTGATGTTGTTTGAAAATATTATTTTCCAAAGTGTAGAGGAATCATTTGGATGACACTGTCAGTTCTTGTTGCCAAGCTGTGACATTTTCTTCCAAAGACAGCATCTGGCTGTTTGGCAAAATCCATCCATAGTTTTTCTGCACCTCTATGTCTGTTACTTGCCTGACTGCTTCTGAAGACCATTTTTTACACCACTGAAATGAAGGACTATATAAATCACTGAAACATTCTATGGTGTTGATTTAAGTACTGATTAAGAAACTGAGATTACATACAGATCAGCATAACACCGATTCTGTATACCAAACACTTCAGAGCAAGTGTCTGTATAGAGCCTTTGTCGCTCTTTCAGATGTATGTGCCAACAGGTGTATTATATATACTTGGTGGAGATAAATAAAATGCTTGATGTTGTTTATAAGTGTTCTTTTTGTATTCAGGAATTGATTAATTGAGGACTTTCAAAAAGAAATGAGTTTCAAAATCTGTTTTTTCAGAGAAGGCAAGAAGAATCCCAGGAAGAGAGGTGATAGATACAACCAAGAGGATGGTTTCTTCTGTACACAACAGAGCACTTACACATATAAATAAACACAACAGTTTTGACAGTATGCACCTCACACCAGAAAAAATCCCAGCATGGAGTTGGGAAGAATGGTACCAAATTCCACCACTAGCTCAAGATGGCCTTGAACTCATCATCTTCCTGCCTCTGCCTCCTCCAGTATATCCTATGTATGTAAGTCACAATTACCAACTGCACATCTTTTGTACCAAATGAAGCTTTCAGTATCAGGAGTGGGATCTATGTAATTAAATTTTTAGTTGAAAGAGTTCCATGAGAACCCCCAAAACAATTAGGCTATTGCCAGTGAGATGGTGCCCCTGTACAAACTGATGATTGTGACTTCTCCAGAGAGATAATATGGCCCTATTGCAACATTTCCAACACTCATTGGGCATGAAGTTGATCTGATACCTACATAAAGCCTTCATACCTTCTGACTAGTGTTCAGGGTATAGAAACTACTCTTCAGGCTACCAAAGGAGAAAGGTAAACACAAACATAGTCATAAGCCCTTCGATCTAGAAGAATGACCTCCCTGAAAGTTGCACTAGTGTAATAGTAGTACAAGTCCCTTGGGAGTAATCATCCAATTTCTGATTTGTGTTAAGGCCTATTCCATGAGATGGAATCCATACCCCATGTTTCTTGGGTAACCAAGAACCTGAGATATGGTGGGCTAGGGACATAGGGGAAAATGAAATACAATAGTTGTGCTAAAAAGACATAGCAATAAAGTGAACTCTAAATACATTCTTCTATACTCATGCCTCCCATACCTATGCCTTGCTGATCCATCAATAGAGACACTTCCTCCAGAAACAGATGGGAATATACACAGAGACCCACAACCAGGCAGTATATAGAGATTGAAAGACCTTGGAATGCTCATACCTAAAAGGATGTCTCCATCAAATCCATCTCCTCGCAACCCAGTGAACTCTGCAGAAGAGGAGGGAGAAAGAATATAAGACCCAGAGGGCATATAGGACATCGCGGAAATCAAGGCCTTCTAGACATAACAGGTTTGGTGCACATATGAACCCACAGACACTGATGCAGCATGCACAGGGCCTGCACAGAACTGCACATGGTGGGATCCTAGGGCTAAGAGAAGTGGATACTTGACCATCCATAACCTAGAAGCTATCTCCAATTCATAATCAATTGCAAAGAAAATTATTCATTTTCTCCAAATTAGTCTCACTGGAAAAACAAAGAACTCTTAAGTGTAGGCTCTAGGCACTGGAGTTGATGGCCAACAAAGAATGAACACAATGGTATATCTGGAGATTCTCTGTCTCATATTGTTAAGTCAGGTAAGTCAGCAAACCCCCCCCCCTTTTTAACCTTACATGTCCTTTAACATATATCATGGCTGCTGATTTGGTTTTCTATATATTTCCTGTGTATCTCAGCATCTATATTTTTTTCTGATTTTTTTTCCCCCACTGGCTCTTTTTCTTGTATGGTTGTTTTAGTCACGTTCTGATTTGTTTATTTGTTTGTTTCTTATTTTATTTTATTATTATTCCTTAGATGTTTGTTTGATGAAGAAAGCGTGTGTGGATCAGATGAGAGGAAATGTGAGGAGGAACTGAGAAGTGTACAGAAGAAAGTATAAACAACATACTTCATGAAAATAAAAACTGCATTTAACAAAAGAAAAGGAAACAACTATTGCTTGCTGTTAGAGGGATTGTCATGTGTCGTCTGGTTGGTTCAGGGAAGGTCCTATTTCCAAGTCTAGTTAGACAATAAAAACTAAACTCTTTGTGATAAAACAAATTAGAAGAAAATTTATAGTTATGGGGCATGACATGGAGTAGAGAGGCATTTGATATAGGAGAAGTAGGAAGAGGCATAGAGAGTATGATTTAAACACATATTATGTAATTCTCAAAAACTAAAATGTTATATTTATAGAATCTTCCTTATTCTAGTCAAAAGAATCAACAAATTAGAAAATAATGTCAGTAATTTAAGGTGACATTAATACTTCAAGATGTTTTTGTATTGCTTAAATTAGAACACATGTACATAATGTTTCATTCAGTCACAAGGCAGGATTATTTTCTTTCTTCTAAATTACAGTTAAGTATGACACTAAATTCTGATGCAATGATAAACATGATATATACGAAGAACAAGGTTATTTTTAATATGCACTTTATGGTGAGTTATTTTGGTCTAAATTTCAAATAAAATGAAAATGATAACCTTAATGATTATAGTTTTAGGAATATTATGTAATGATTGCCTACTTCACTTAATGTTTTACCTATAGTCACTGAGATTTTTACTCTAAGGTTCCACTAAACCTCCAGGTTCCACTAAAACTCATTTATCTTGCATTTCTTAAGTGTCTTCTATTTACCAGAAAATATTTTGTCTTCTGGGCAACATGGTATCTTGATAATCCTAAGATAGCAGCATTTGTATGTTGTTACACTGATTTCGTGCTTCACCATATAAGGAATTGTTGAGAATATCTTCAAAAATTAGAGTGAAACTGTAGAAACAAAGTGATAGTTTGCTTGCTATGAGATCATCAGTTGTCAGTATACTTTGCATGATTAAACAAGAGTAAAGCTGTTTGACAAAATCATAATTAATCTCCAATGTGTGTTAAAGATATATATGTATGTATATTTGATAATAATTTTAGACAGCTGCAATAAATAAATAAATACAAGAAACTATTTGAAAAGTGTTTGGTTTTACTGAAAGTCCATTTTATTGGTACATAGATAGATTTTATATTATTAAACACAGTATTTTAAAATAAAATTTAGAGAAGAGATAATCTGTAAATGAGAATTCTATTGTTAAGAATGGTGAATATAAAACTAGGAATACTAGACCACAATGGGCAGCACTTCTTTGAAGCTGAATAGAAACTATAAAGAGTAAAATGAAAATGATATAGTAAAATATCACAATTAATGCTCTTAAATAGATTATAGAAACAAATAATTTGAAGTTGTGAATTGTTATACGTAAAATGAATGCAACCTTCTACTATATTCAACCTAAACTGACTAAGTGACTTTTTTGTTCTGGAGATTTTTATAGTTTCTGTACATGAATAATTTGAACAGAGATTTCATGGTAAGCTAGTTACATTTTTTGAGACTCAATATTTACATTTGACAGAATTGATATTTTATTGACACATACTATTTGTTACGCTGTATCCCTGCCACTCATAGAGCAAATTTATATTTTCATGCTATGGTGACTTTGAACTCAACAATTTGTTCTGACTAATCTATGCTTAAATGTTATGGAAGATGATGCAAGAGACCCACACACAAATATTAGCAGAGCTTGGAGAACCTAGAGGAAGAGGGGTAAAGAAGGATTGTAGGAGCTGGAGGACTTGAGGACACTGTGAGAACATGCCTAGCAGAATCAACTAAGTGGGACTCATAGAAACTCACAGAAACTAAGGAGGTAATCACTGAGCTTCTATGAATCTATACTAGATCCTCTGCATACATGTTATGGTTGGTTTAGCTTGGGATTTTAGTGGGACTCATGACAATGGTAGTCAGGGAGTCTCTGACTATTTTGCCTGAATTTGGGAAACTTTTTCCTCTTCTGGGTCGCCTCGCCCAGCCTTGATATGAGTCTTTCTACTTAGTCTCATTGCAATTTGTTATGAGTGTTCAGTTGATATCACAGGGAGGTCTACTCTTTCCTGAAGAAAAACTGAAGAGCAGTGGATCTGGAGGAAAGGTAAGGGAAGACGAGTCTGGGAGAAATGGAGGGAGAGGAGATTATGGTTGGGATGTATGAAGAAAAATAAATAAAAACAAAAAAAGGGAAATACATTGTGGCAAAGCAAAAAATCTAAAATAAGATTCCCAAGGTTCTGTTGAAATGTCTCCAAAGCTTTGGAATGATTACACAACACTATTGTTTACATGTTGTAGAATTCAGTACAATGCGGAGACAAAGCCCAGAGCTGACACCCTTCTAGCTTTAGTCAAAGTGTCCTGCTGAGAGCCTCACTAACAACACAAGCTGGCCCAACTGAGGAGAGAAAATCTGTTCAACAGATTGTGTTCAATGATTTTAATTAAGTAATGAAATATTATTGTTTGCTTGAAGTTTGTCATGTAACATTACACTGTAGGTATTGACTTCCAGAATGTTATGCCAAAATTTGAAGTGTATAGGTCAGAAAGAGAGGACATGGAAAAAGAAGTAGAGATGATTTTGTAAAAATAGAGAAAATTCTTAATGAAAATATCACATTAGAAGGTTGGAAAACAATGAAGCATACTTATTGATATTTTAAAGAAGGAAAATGATTCCCCATCTTAGAAACTGATAGATGGTAGAATTGAAGAAAAGAAAAAGGACCTAATGTAAATGTTGTTTTATTTCCTCAGAGGAGAGAACAAGAGCTATACTCAAGCTTCACAAAAACATGGTTTAGGCTGAGCTAAGATTATTTCTATCTAAATATCCTTAATCCTAAAACTAGAAGCTTCTAGCTCCCAGACAATCTAATATTCTGCAAGTCTGGACCTTGAAGGCTTCAGCTTCCATCCTCCATCTGCTAAGCTAGGCCAAAAAAGTTTTCAGCACCCAAGACTTACTACTGAATAAGATTACCCTTTCTAGGTTTCTGTTTTTTGTTTTGTTTTGTTTTGTTTTGTTTTGTTTTTTGGGGGGGGGGTTGTGTGTGTGTGCAGTTTTTTGTTTTCTTTTTTGTTGTTGTTTACAGTGGGCTGGCTGATTCATCACATATGTTCTGGTTCAAAACTGTTCTCCAAGATGATTCAAACTGACTTCTCTCCTCCTCTTTCCACTGAATTTCTCTTCTTGGAAAAACTGCCTCTGAGCTCCATGAAATGAACTGCACTGAACTCTGTTATACTCCAGAACTCTAGTGTACTGTCTCTACAAACTCTCTTGCTCTGTCTTTGTGCTGCTCTTAAGTGGCTTATCTTTCCTGTCTGTTCTTATGATAGTTGGGAATATCCTGTTGCTGACTAAATCTGCCAAATCTTTCTCTGATTCATTACTTTGTGTGACCTCAAATTAATACTAATTGATGGGCTGTAAATAATCATTCTTAGGATAGTCCTTACAATAAAGCTGATTTGGAAAATATATTTAATTTGGTGAGAATCACTATTCTTGAAAGATTTCCTTCAATTTTGTAACACACACATGTAGAAATTACCAATAAATAGGAATCTTGAATAAATTATATATATATTTATTTATTTATTTAGCCCTGTACCCTATTTTGTGCTTTCAATTACCCTTTTATTTTTTTAAATGTCTTCTAGTTTCCATGAAAGGGTGATATCTAATCCTGATGCAATCACTGATTTGGAAAGTATGAAGTGGTTGACTTGGGAAATTATTTAAAACATCAAGGAGTTTATATTTTATTCATTTTCTTAGTGATTTTCTTGGCTTTTATTCACAATTATAAACTTCACTGCCAAGAATAATAAAGGAAATGTTTAAAACAACTCTTCGAATATTTGCAGTTCTATTGGAATGCCAAACAGTGATCAACAAATCAGTTCTCAAAAATGAAACAATATGAAATGACACTAAAATTTCATAGTTTTTGTTTTAGATTTGTTCATGTTTTCTGCTGCTATAGCACCACAGTGTGGTAAACATCAACAGAAAGAAATAATGTCCCATACTTCTGGAAGCTGAGACTTCTAGGATCATGATGTATTTAGTGAAAGTCTTCATGTTGTGTCATCTCCTGGTAGAAAAATATGTGAGCAAGTGTTTTCTGAAGAGAATGCAAGACAGACAAGATTCATGTGATCAAAATCTGTTCTCTCTGTCAGCTGCCACTCCTATTTTTTTCAAATGTTTTTTAAATTTATTTTTTAATTCTTCAAGTTACATCTCAATCACAATCCCTCCCTACTCCCCCCTCCAGACCCACCTTCCCACCCTCTTCCCCCTCAATCCCCCCATCCTCTACAGTTTTAAGATGTTTATCACAGCTGTATCACTTCTTAAAGATCCCATTTCTTATAATGCTAAAATAACAATTAGATTATAATTTGCCTTAGAGAACAAATGTTGAAACCTGAATATTGTTTAACTAAGTTTATCATCCTTGTTTCTCTGTCCTTCAGAAAAGTCACCCCTTCTTACTCTTATATACTACCCCATATGGCTTGTATATATTCTTCTACAGGTCTCTATGCTGGAATATTGTTTCCCATGCTGTAGGGAATTAGTAAATATCTAGGGGTTTCTGATACAGTCTCTTAATTCTGGACATGAAGATCAACTTGGCTGTGACCAATTAGCTTATCAGCTTGTGGACTAAAAACAGGAAACAGAAAAGACTTAATAGACTAAAAATCAAGGTTGAAGCCAGGTGAAAAACAGGAAAGGCTTAATGGGCTGAAAAACAAGGTTGAAGTCAGGAAAACAGGAAAGACTTAATGGACTAAGAAACAAAGTATTTGGCCTGGCATTGTTTTCAGCTGCTAAGTGGGTGGAGCCCAAATTAAGCTGAAACAAGTGGAACAAGGAGAGATCCTATTTAAGGACAAGTGGATGGAGCCAAGGGGCCCATCATGCTAGAGAGCTCTGATGCTACGGAGTCCTGATGGAGAAAGTGCTGGTGGACTGATGGCCAGATCTCCCTGAGGCAGAATGAAGCTGGTGAGCAGAGATAGCCTCAGCAAGACAGCAAAAGGCCAAGGCCTAAACCCTGTGGCTCAGATTTGCCTAGAGGGGTTTAAACTGTCTGAACAGTGGCCTAAATGAAACTGTGGCTGGCTTTAAGGACTGAGGCCAATTTGCCCTGACGAATCTATGTCTGAGATATTCCAGAAGAGAGACTGCTGGGTGCATTGGGGGGTCTATCACAGAGACTGTGTTCCTGACGACTGAGGACCTGCCCCAGAGACTGTATCCTTCTAAAAGGTTAGGAAAATATTTGTATTAGTTATCAATAGGTTTAGTGGTTAGGTCAAAGGGGTTGTAGGAATTTATAGGGTTAGTGGTTAAGAAATTGTTGGTATTTGTTATAAATGAATATTGTCAATAAATAAGTATTGAATAATTTAAAAAGTTCAGTTACACCATGCTGATGCTTTTTGGAGTGTTAGAAGTTTTGTCATGTGGAACTTCCTGGAAATTCCTACAGCTATGAGAAAATGTGAACTTGCAGAAGATTCTGGGGTTCTACTGTTTACTGTTCCCCTTTGTTTTCTGGCAGATTTAATGGCTATTTGTTATCTCACATGCTCTCTGTGTGATATGCTGTACTTTTTGAATTCTAAAAGAAATGATATGGTTATTTAAACTTTAACTGACAACCCTAAAATTATACACAAGAACAAAACATTTTTTTAAAAATTTGTCTCAAGTGCTTCATTATAGAGATGGAAATATAATTAATACAAGCCATTATCCAATTAAAATTTAAATGTTGTGGGGAATTTAATCTTTATCAAATCTTTACAAATATTTAATCTTTACTTTCACATTAATTGAAGCACTTAGTACAGAGATTATTTTCAAAAAATATTTTACTGTTTTGTAGTTTGGTGACCATTATTACTTCATTTTATACCACAGAAAGCATATTTTACTTATTTGAACACTTAGGTAAACTTTCATAAATTATATTATGTAAAGCTACCCACTTTCACACTGTAAAAAGTAGTATTTTAAAGATGTATTTATATGATATCATTCTGATCATTTTCCAATTTCAGTAGCATATATCTATTAATTATCCTCAATATAGACAGAGCAAACATTTCCAGATTGTGAAGATGTAACTGTACACTAATACTATTACAATTTGTCTCGCACAACATTTAAAGAATTAACTTTGACAGTAGCAATTGGCAGAATTATCACCCTCATTTTTAAAGCACTGTTTGCTGCATTCATTTACAAGAACTTTGAACAGCCAGAAGACTTTGTAAACAGATTAAAGTAATATTCCTTTTTACTTGATTACATTTATAATTGTTGATTTTGTTTTGAAATGAAAGAATGCACAGTAATGAGAGTGGCTATTTTTGAAACAAGTTTTTAAATCTGAATGTTCCAAGATGCTTCCAATACTTCGTCTCATTCTGAGGTGCAAAAACATTTTGAGTCATTTAAAATAATCCTTAGATTAAGGCCTCCTACACTGTTAAAGTACGTTGCAATTTACAAATGAATTAAAACATATTATTTTATCACATGGAGAATAATAAAAATTAAGTGGGACATATAAATAATAGTGTGAAACTAAATACATCCTGCATTCATTTTAAAGCATTATAGCTATTTACATAAGAAAGTTTCAACCAAATCAATGTCTTAGAAAGTAGAAATATATTATGTTTACTTATTTTAAAGTACGAAGTTTCTCCCATTGTAACACCAACATAGAAGTGCTCATTAGGTCTGTGTAGTTACTCATATGTAAGCCACAGTCATAGTGCTTGTCTAATACCAAAAATTACAGTCTTCTCCTATAACCTATTCATATTGATATCCTTTAACTATTTCCCACATTATGTATCATTAACAATATAGTGGAAATACTGAGTAGGTTTTATGGTAATATTTTATAGAAAAATGGCAGGAACAATTAACATCTAACACAGATGCAAATTGTTTTGAGAAATAGTAAAATATGCAGATGCAGAACCAGTGACCATAGAGGGCCAACTCGACACATAAATGTGCACACACACACACACACATACCTCATCTCTAAATCTCTGTCTTTCTAAAGCTAAACTAAAAATGTGTATACACACATGTAGATATGAATATATAAGCTTTGCTTAATGGATGACTAACTTGAGATATGGTACTTCAAAGCTTTTATTAAACTAAGGCATGTAGAGAATCTAAAATCAAACTGTAAATGCTGTTTTCATTTCCACTGAAAAGAGGATGAGATGAGAGATGGTAACAAGACTTTCTGTCTCCTTCTGAACTCTCACTAGCTGGTTAAATTTAGCTGTTCTCCTCTAAACTCCAAGCTGACTGATTCAAATTGGTTTCTCTTGGTTTCTCACATTATTGCTCT
This sequence comes from Lophiomys imhausi, assembly GCA_907164525.1. Lineage (NCBI taxonomy): Eukaryota > Metazoa > Chordata > Mammalia > Rodentia > Muridae > Lophiomys > Lophiomys imhausi. The sequence goes on from CAJQZJ010037468.1 coordinate 58,160, forward strand.
GCTTGGCCTCAAACTAATTCTGGCAATACGTCTTAAACTTCTGGATCCTTCCCATTCTCTGGTTTGTTCTATCTTCTTCTGTGTCTATCTTGCTCCCTCTACAACCTGTCTCTGTAGAACTGTCCCAGTAATCAACCCCTTCTTTTTCCTGGGCTGCTCTTCAGTCGCCCCTTACTCACATCCTGTTGGGAGTTGGGCTTATCTTTCATTCATTCTGTCAAATCTTTCGCTGTCTGTCCGTCAATTTGATATCTCTTTCAAACATGGCACATGCTTCTATAAACAAAACTTACCTTCATTATTTGGGATTAAGGGTATGTCCTAAGAGTGCATGTGTATTTCAACCAGATCATAGTGTAATCCAGAGCATGTCTGCATCTCAGCTGGATCATGTAGATCTGTCTTTGGATGTCATCACTTGGCAGAGTATCCACATTGCTGGATTAAAATTCCTCTACATCAACCAAAACTAATTTCCAATAAGAAAAGTTGCAAAACTCAGTCATTAGCTTGTAGAACTGAAAAAACTAATGAGTTATATTTCCATATTATTTGAAATGATATTGTATTTCAGTAAAAATGATTATGTAAACTTGTCTCTCCTGATCAAATTTGTAGAGAAAGCTACAAACCTAAGAATGCTGATACTAAAATTTATGAACTTCATCCGCTTAAAGAAAGGTGTATTGGATACTGAATTTTATATGTCGAAATTATTGTTGACATGATTAATAAAAATTAATAAAAGAAGAAACAGTGATATTAAATGAGATTAAAATAATTTAGTAGAGTTAGTAATTCTTAGAAGGAATGTATGTGTTGTTTAATACCTACTTCCAAAAATTTTTAGGTTCAGGATTTTATGCTTTTCAGTATTTATTAAAATTAAATTTGAATATTTTTACAACTATATACCATATATTGGTGATTTAGAAGTTTTTTTAATGTATGCAGCTATACACTGACACACACAGACACCTAAACAAATATATTGTTAAAGTTTTAGTTTTTCTGTAATGGAGACACTAATACAAGATTATTAAATCACTTCTTGAAGATCATACCTGTTAAATAACATAATATAATTCCAATTATACTTTTATATAAAGGCATAAAAATCTATAGTGCTTGTTGAGTTAAATTTTCTGGTCACTCTTCTACAATATTGACTTGTCATTTCCTTCTGTTAAGTGGTGGTTATTAGTGGAAATAACATGTATATCTGTGCAAGTCTGTGGTGTGTTGTACCTAACACTGTGGATTGCAGGTGGTTTGGAGTGTCTTCAGACTTCATGTGCAGCATTTTAACACTTATAATGAAAACTTTATGGTGCACACATGTGAAGTCTTTGTATGATTAGGATGAAATTGGGTCATTAATGATGAATTCTGTGGATGAAACTTGATGTCTTTAGCAAGACTGAGAAAGCAGAAAAGATACACTTATAAGTACAAACATATTTTCCTCCCTTAGGAAAGGGGAAAAAAATTCCTAGCGAAAAATAAGGAAGGCTCACAAACTATATCCAAGAAGAATCAGTTTATAAAAGAAAGAAATCACTGATGGAGTAATAAATACACTAACAAAGCTAACATTTCACTCACTAATTACAAACATCTCACAGTTACATATTATAGAAAAATAAAGAATGCAATATATTTAATTTCCTAAAGATTCACTCTTTGTGAAATAATTTTATAAATTTATTATTATATTGTAGTGTAAAATATTCTATTAACCAAATGATATGTACTAATTTCTTCATTTTCCATATTATTATATTTAAATTTATTTTGATGTATAGTCTAAATGACAAATAAAGACTAGTAATGCTAAATATGTAGGACTTCCAAAAGAAAAGCAAAGTTGTATTTCATTATTTACAAAAAATTAATGCTCTAAGTAAATTTTCAGACATTATAGGAGAACTAAGTCTAAGGAAACACACACACACACACACACACACAAACATATAAATAGTTGTGTGCATATATGTAAATTTACACTAATTTGTTTTGGTTGCTAAACTCTAAATAATAAATAGAAAGACTCCATGTATAACAACAAAATAATAGAATAAATTATATTAAATTTCTGTGCGCATAAACAAGATTTAAAATATTTTAATAATTCTTCATATACTCAAAAACTAAATATTTAATAGCTTTATTGAAACAGTCTACCTTGTTATTACATTTTCTTACATATACTGATCACTGTTTTATACATATTAAATGATGCAAAGCCATCTTCATGGCAATAAAACTGTTATTAGCTATAGGTTTTCCAAAGTGAATTTTACTTTCTTATTGTAATTGCACATTTATGCAAAATATTCAAGCTTATAACAGAAAATTTATAATACATCAGAAATACTTCATAGTAATGAATTTTTTAGGTTCAAATGTACTTTAATTAATGATTCTTACTTCTACAACTACCCATGTCTACCCATGTCTTCACAGTTATTTCAATTCAGAAATAGGAATAATTTCAGAACCTAAGTAAATATGTTATCTTGAAGCTAAAATAAATATACTATAGGATACTAATAATGGGAACTTTTAGTTTCCTATGTGCTTTTCATTACATGTTCTGAATTTAATCTCAATTCAAAATCTATAAGCACATTGCATAGCTTCAAATTTTTACATTTTTTAATATTTTATATTTTATGTTCTTTTTTCCATGTAAGAAGGAATTGACTTAAAAAATATTCTACAAAGTAACAAATCTTTAAAGAATGATTTGGGAATTTTGTGATTCTGCAATGATAATAACACCAAATTTTGCACTTTACTCTACAGGAAATTCTAGTGATAATTAAGTATTCTGACAATGTTTAGGCAAAAATGGGAGCAAATACTGGATGAATATACTGGAATATATTACAACCAAGCCTTTTTTTGATTTTGAATCCCAAATGAAAATTTTCTTTTCTTTATTAGTAGTTGAATGTCCCTCCAGGTTCATGTTAGGAATTTACCTCCACTTGGTATGTTACAGGTGTTTTCTTTGAAAACAATTATGAGATTGTGCCTTATAAAAACAAAAAATTGAAAAATGTACAAAGAAGGAAACTAATCTAAGGTCTTTTTTCTTGTGAGCTCTGTCCTGAGCAAAGGAAATATTTTTTCAGTGCTGTAGCCACAGGTACTTGATTGCAATCAGAAAGATCAAGACTGACCAAGCAGCAACTGCTAGTGCATTTCTCTAAGATTCCTAAAATTTAGGCCTACGATAAATATAGATTAATCACAAATTATTCAATCTGGGTAGATTTCATAGCAAGATAAAAACAATTTGATTTCTCTTACTGAGTGTTCTGAATTATACAAATGTGATTTACCCTCAGTAAATATATATATAAAAAAGTAATGATAGTCACATAATGTTTTCTCAAAAAAACTAAAATCCATAATGGTTGCATTGCACTTTTACCATTTTGTCCATAGGCATTTTTAGATGATATCTAAAGACTATTTTCTGTATAACCTGGAACTTGGTAATGATGATGAGTGTCAAGCATACAGTCAGTTTCTTTTCTTCTTAACAGACCATCCAGTTAATGGATCCTATATCCTTGGAATACTGTAAACTCATAAAAGTACTATGTAGAAAAATGAAATATTTTCAATAAATATGATTATTGTCCTTATATATAACTCAAATTATTGACCTAGAATAAATTTAATGATTTAAAATTTCTTGAAATTGGTATATAAACTCTAAAGTGCTCATTCATTAACTGTTTTATGGTCTTTCAATAATTATAATGTATTTATTTATGATTATCTATTTTAAAGAACCAACAATCATTTCTTTGAGATATTTATAAAGTTTTAATATGTGATTCAATATAAAACATGTTTGATTTTCTTATGAACAAAAGTAGAAACTTATGATTTCTTTGACCACTAATAAACAACTGCAATTTGAGAGGAAATAGCCCCAAGTTATCTTTATTCAACAGTGGATGTTAGATCTTAAGCATTTTCACATATTTTATAGCTGTCAAGAAATTTAGAGATTTCTTTCTAAAGCCTCTGAAAAGAAAAACAATGAAAAATATCTTGAGATAAATACTCTGTAAAAAAGTATTTCAAAGACAGTCAGATATTATTACATGACTTGTTTTTAGAAATACTGTTTGTTTCCCAGGCAAATCTCAGAGCTCAAGGTCAGCCTGATACAAAACAAGCTCTAAACAGAGAAAAACTTTAATCCAGGGGTGGAGGAGCACATCTTTAATCCCATCAGTTGGGAACCACATGTCTTTGATCCCAAAACTTAGAATGCAGAGACAGGCACATAGGATTTGGAAAGATTTAAGTTTAAAAGCTACTTACAAAAGGCAGGATGCAATTCAAACAAGTTGTCCTTTGAGATCTCAAAATATATACAATAAAGGATTGTTTAGCTCCAAAATATCAAAATAATTTCTTCTTTAATCCGGATTGAGAGATAATACTTTATATATTGTCAAAAAAACCAAATTTGCTCCAGGAAAAATATTACCTGACCCCCCCCCCAAAAAAAAAGGTAATTGTCCCAGGGCACTGTTCTTATCTTTCCAGGAGATTTAAAGCATCCATTCAAGGAATCCAGAGACAACTGGACAACGGAAACCTCAGCAGAAAACAGATCAGAAACCAAAGAAGACGAGTGGCCCAGATGATCCAGCCTTGCAGACTTCTTCAATAGCAGTTTCCTCAAAAGTCTACAACCACAACTCAAAATCGCTAAGATCATTCAGCTCCACAGACTACTCCAGCCAGATCTTCAGTAAAGCTCTGAAGATCAGCTTCTGTCTATGAACTTCTTAGGACATCTAAATAGCTGAGCACAAAAGGACTGAACATCAAATGATTCTATTAACATTTTTAACCATTTTTCCATTCTTATTTGGGCCCCAAACAGGTTTACTACGTCCCAAATCAGCAGGAAGTCATTTTAAGAGAACAACGTCCCATCCCCAGAAGGTGGGGAGGTTGTTCCCCCCGCTTTGGTTATTTGATAGATAATAGAAAATTTTGTTATTTAGGGGGAAAGACTAGAAGCTGTTAAATGGTCTTGTTAAATGGGTTTTGGAGGTTAGACCCAAGGACTTCTCTCTTTTTCTTTCCTATATCCTTCTTTCTCTCCTATATAGGAGTGAACAGACTTGAGAAAAATGGGACTTAGACATAGTATAGGAAAGATCAAGAAAAAAGGACAGATTATTGAATATAGCCTTATACCTTTGTATACTGATACAAAATTAATATTATATTTGGCCAAATTGGTATTGATCATTGAATAGTAATGCAAAATTAAGATTGTATAGGGCTACATCAGTATTGATCTTTGTATACCGATGCAAAATTAAGATTATTTTTGGCCACAATGGTATTGACACTTGTATATTGATGTAAAATTAAGATTGTATTGGGCTACATTGGTATTGATCTTTGTATACTGATACAAAATTAAGGGTAACGCTTCTTAAAGGTATTGTTTGTAGTAATACTTAAAAATGAAATGTCAAGTTTTGACCTCTCACTACCAACCGACATAAACTGTTTAGGATAATTAAGAAACGGAAACTAATAGTCATGAAAACGTGTCATTTTGTTAGTTACTATGATAGTCTATCAGTTATTTTCTAAGCTACTCAGAAATCAAGTTGCTAAGAGACAAGTAATATTTGCTTATCTAAATATAAGAGATAAATAGGGCATGTTCAAAAACCTCAAGAGATCTGCAGAATATGGCATTCAAAGATGTTTTCTTAACTTAAGATTTTTTGATATCGAGACATGTCAGCTCCTGACAGCACCCCCTATTCTACTCCAAGTAGAAAATGAGCATTGAAGAATCTCCAGTGGGAGATGATTGAATTGGTGGTAAGCCTTTCTCTTGGCAAGAAAAACCCCTTGCTTCAACTGTAGACAGACTTCTGTCCAAAAAGGACAAAACTTGGAAGCAGATAAGTCGACAGCCTAGCTCTGCCAAGACAGGGTAGGTAAGTCCTTCATAATTCCTGCTCTACAGTCAATGTCTGTCAGAGAAACGGGGCCAAATGGCTGAAGATTGATGCTGTAATGTATGGAGAGAAAATGGAACTGTCCAGGCAGCCACTGGTATGTCATTTTTTAGTTTTGGAAGCTGCAGGCCCTGCACTTCCTATATAATCAGATATATTTATCCCTCTCAGGTCTCTGAGGTGGTTGAAGAATAGATAGCTAGAGTCTCATAGTTAAATTTTGAGTTGTTTAGGAATCAAGAGGGTGTTCTGGATCTAAGAAGATATTTTTAAAATTATGAGGCAAGTTAGTATGAAAGCTGAGTCAGATATAGAACTTTAAACTCATGGAGATGGTTAGATAGTAGAATGTTAAAGTCAGGTGCCAAATACATATAGACTGGACATTGGGAATGTATGCTAAGCCATATAACTCTTATTATTGTGGCCTATTTATTTCTGTTGTTTTGTATTGTATTTGTAGTTATAAGAAAAAGAACCATTTTGTGGACTGAAAGGGAGAGCTCTTGGGGGGAAAAAAGAAATACTTTAAACTAAAAACAAAAAAAAAAGGAAGAGGATGGGTAGTTGAGGAGGAGGAGGGTGGAAGGATGGGACTGGAGGGGGGAGTAGGGAGGGGATTGTGATTCAGATGTAACTTGAAGAAATAAAAAATAAATTATTAAAAAAAGAAATACTGTTTGTTTCCATAATAAATCTGACTAAATTAATCTTGAAATTAATTCTAAACATTCATTTTGTCATGGTCAATTAACATCTGTAAGTCTCCAAAACTAATCATTCACTTGGTCATTCACATTTGATGAAGTGTCTGCTATAAAGAAGTTCTAGGTGGTAAAGCCACTAGTTTTGATTCAAATCAAATTAGTTTCAGCATGGATGACTTGTTAGTTTATACATTTCTCAAAACTATAACCCCAAAATAAAATAAAACTGTCAGAATTTTACAAACAGCCCAAATCATAAATTATCTCATTAAAATACACTTAGTTAAGACAAAGCTAAGTATGTATAATAGTTTCTGCTTAACATAGCAATAAAAGCGAAAAATATCAATCAATAGAAAAAAAATCACTGCATTGTGATACCCAGAAATGCTGTCTTAATTAGTGGCAGCACTCCAGGAAACTGAGTGAAAGTGTATCCAATTATTTTTATAGCACTGCTGATTTTCCTCTTTCTTTTTTTTCTCCCTACTATTTGAATATCAAATAAGATTCTTTAACTTTTCTACAAAGTTGTTAATAAACCTGACAGTGGTTGATGATTATATCCAGATGATAATAAAATGTCAAATTTCTTAGACAAGAAACAAAGGGATGAAGTAAAGGAGAGGAATTGGGATAGGAATGTGGCAGGCCCAGTTAAATAGAGTTGCAGATTCCTAAGAAGTAAAGTCTAGAAAGAGATGAAATCACAGAGAAGCAAAAAGACAGAGAAAATATATTTCTTAACTGCTTCTTGGAAACACCAAGGTATATTGTTCTTTATTGGATTCTTCCAAATAATATAAGAGAAGACAAAAAATAAGTTGTTATTGGTCAGTTTTTAAAAGTGTATCTTTTGTTTCTTGAAATCAAAATATATTATTTTCTACTTTCCTTTCCTTTCTCCAACCCTTGCCATGTACTTGTGAGGTTTTACACACACAAGCACACACATACACACACACACACACATGCATGCACATAATCCTACATGCACAGAGAAAAGAAATACATATACACATACACATAAGTAAAGAAAACAAAAATTAATTAAAATATTTTTTTTAAATATCAAGTGGTTGTACAAGCTTGCACACCCACCAACAATGGAGGAGTGTTCCCATTTCTCCACAACCTGACCAGCATGTGCTGTCATTTGAGTTTTTGATCTTAGCCATTCTGGCAGGTGGTGTTTTGCATTGCATTTCTCTGAGGATTAAGGATGCTTGTACAACCCCTATGGAAATCAGTGTGGCATTATCTCTACCTCAAGATCCAGCCGTACCACTTCTGGGTATACAACCAAATGATTCCTCACCAAACCACATGGACGTTTCCTCATCTATGTTCATAGCAGCCTTATTTGTAATAGCTAGAAACTAGAAACAACCCAGATGTTCCTCAACTGAAGAATGGATTAAAAAACTGTGGTACACCTGTTTGGGGCCCAAATAAGAATGGAAAAATGGTTAAAAATGTTAATAGAATCATTTGATGTTCAGTCCTTTTGTGCTCAGCTATTTAGATGTCTTAAGAAGTTCATAGACAGAAGCTGATCTTCAGAGCTTTACTGAAGATCTGGCTGGAGTAGTCTGTGGAGCTGAACGATCTTAGCGATTTTGAGTTGTTGTGGTTGTAGACTTTTGAGGAAACTGCTATTGAAGAAGTCTGCAAGGCTAGATCATCTGGGCCACTCGTCTTCTTTGGTGTCTGATCTGTTTTCTGCTGAAGTTTCCATTGTCCAGTTGTCCCTGGATTCCTTGAATGGATGCTTTAAATCTCCTGGAAAGATAAGAACAGAGCCCTGCCCTAATCCTAACTCTGGGACAATTACCTTTTTTGGGGAGGGGTCAGGTAATATTTTTCCTGGAGCAAATTTGTTTTTTTTGATAATATATAAAGTATTACCTTTCAATCTGGATTAAAGAAGAAATTATTTTGATATTTTGGAGCTAAACAAACCTTTAGTGTATATATTTTGAGATCTCAAAGGACAATTTGTTTGAATTGCAGCCTGCCTTTTGTAAGTAGCTTTTAAACTTAAATCTTTCCAAATCCTATGTGCCTGTCGCTGCATTCTAAGTTTTGGGATCAAAGACATGTGGTTCCCAACTGATGGGATTAAAGATGTGCTCCTCCACTCCTGGATCAAAGTTTTTCTCTGTTTAGAGCATGTTTTGTATCAGGTGGCCTTGAGCTCTGAGATCTGCCTGTTTCTGTCTCTAGTGTGTTGGGATTAAGGGTGTATTCTTCCCCAATGATGTGACTAAGGGTGTGCACCATCACCACCCTGTTTCTTGTAACTCTCGAATTTATAAGACAACTAACTCTATAGTGATCCTACTGTCTCTACTGGAGGTAACGGCATGGGCTAACACCATGCATTATTTTACCTTAGCTCTAAGTTTTTTCAACTCTTGGAGGTTTGTAAAACCAGGTTGAACAGCTGTCACCTTTAATTTATTTACAGTGTTTTGTGGCCTATTTATTTCTGTTGTTTTGTATTGTATTTATAGTTATAAGAAAAAGAACCATTTTTTGGACTGAAAGGGAGAGCTGTTGGGGGGAAAAAGAAATACCTTAAACAAAAAAAAAGAAGGGAAGAGGATGGGGGGGGTTGAGGGGGAGGAGGGTGGAAGGGTGGGACTGGAGGGGGGAGTAGGGAGGGGATTGTGATTGAGATGTAACTTGAAGAAATAAAAAATAAATTATTAAAAAAAAAACTGTGGTACATCTACACAATGAAATACTACTCAGCCATCAGAAAAAACGAAATCATGCAATTTGCAGCCAAATGGATGGAACTAGAGAAGCTAATTCTGAGTGAGCTAACCCAGATCCAGAAGGATGCACATGGCATCTATTCACTTATAATTGGATTTTAGCCATATAGTACAGGATAATTGTACTATAACCAATGCACCAAAGGGAACAGGAACATAGACTTTTTTCCTGTCATTGAGACACTTTGCCCTAGTGGTGCTGCCTTGTAGGCCCCCAGTGTATGAGGAGGCTCTTGGCCCTCATATGACTGCTGAACTGGGGTGGGGGACTGTTATGTAGGGACATTCCACTCTGGAGGAGTGGGAGGAAGGGATGGGGTCAGAAAGCTGATGGGCAGGACTGGGAGGGGTTGAAAGAGGGTACTGTGATGGAGAAGAAACCTGAAATAATAAATAAACATAAAAAACCTCAAGTAAATAAATAAAAATAATATCTAAGTAAAAGTATGTGAAATGTAGAAATTATCTGTTATCTATCTTTTGTTGACCTACTTACATGACTTATTAAATATGCAAATGGGGTACTCTTTTTTGTTTGGGGTAATAATATTAGTTTAGTTTTCAATTGCAGAATAATCAAATATATATTTCTATTTTCAGACAATTTTAGTTATTTGTTTCCTGTTTAAAATTATTGGTTCTTTTCAATTTTTTCATGTTAAAATATTATATTGTAATACTTTCCTATTTTATTTTTCTATTTAAATATTTTTGCTGGGTTGAAGATCTACGTTAAAGGCTTGGACAAGTACACTATCATTGAGATACCAGCCTAAAATTTACAGCTTATTTCATGATTTCCTGTTGTAGTTTATTTCATTGTAGAAATTTTCACTATCTAATTGTTATTATACAGTTTATTTGTGAATCATTTCAGTTATACATGTTCTTTTTATGTATTTTCATGAGAAGATTTCATAACAAGTTGTTCAATGTGTATCAACTAACACAACGTTAGAAGCCCTATCTCAGAAGTACTATTAAATAAGCATTATTAAGGATATAGACATAGTAAACTATATTTCTAAGTAGATTACCATCACACAACTATTGAAAATGGAGCATTTATAAGTGGATGAGCATCCGATTTAGTTAAAATATCTAATTAAGAAGTTAGCTGAGTGTTTTGGCTTTTAGTGTATCCTTCTTTGTTCTTACTTTCCCCTTTATGATACTTCATAGTGTATACCTATTGTTTTATTTTTATCAAGTGACTCTTCTGTAAATCACATAGACGAATGGAGTAAACTGAAGAGCCAAGTGTACCCAGGAGTCAAAGGCTGGTATATCAGTGTGAGTTCAAGGCCAGCCTGGTCTACAAAGAATGTTCCAGGACAGCTCATACTGTTACACAGAAAACCCTATCTTGAAAACAACAACAGAAACAAAACAAAACAAAAACAAATAAAAGGAAAAAGGAAAACAAACAATATTTTGCTTTTACCTAAAAGCCTGTGTGCTTCTCTTCTTTGACATTCCTTAAAGAGAATAGTGTACAAGGTACATGTTTGCCTATAGAATTGGAAACCTTTTAATTCTCTTACTAACATTGTGCTTGTTCTTTCTATACTGCATTTCAGAGAGATCCTTTCAAATCCAGTCTCCTTCCTATCTGACAGGATGGCCCTATATTATCAGTATACTCATTTCTCCTCCTTTTATCTCTTTTATTTTATTCTCTTATATAACAGTTTGAAAACTATTTCTTTAATGAAATCTTAGCACTACATGGAACTATGCTCATGATACCTTCCTCCATTATATTTATACATTAGTAGGCAATCATTTCATCACTTTGTAAATAATGGTTACATTGGACTGTCTGAATTCAAAATTAATGCATTCCCATGACTGCTTATTAATAGGAATTCATTAAATATTTTAATTAAAGAAGAAGTAAATATGGTTTGTTTTTCATGTATGTGAAATTTGGTGAATAAATTCTTTAACATTTATTCAGTGCTTCAAGAATAAGATTTGTTTATTTGAGTATTTTGGTTGGTTTTGGTTGATAAAACTATATATATTTGTGCACAAATGCAAGCCCTCACTAGCTATGATAGGTTAACAATGACTGGTAATTCTAAGATATGAATAACATAACATGAAACTTATGTCACTTATTGTATAATTTATTGAAATTTACAGCATAGTTTTGTTTATTTAGTTATTTTTATTTATATCAAGAACAGAATCTAGAAACTGTTCTGGATTTTTATTCAGAATTTCATACATTATACTGGAAAAATTTGCATAAGCTAATTAGCAAATGAATGGTAGAAATTATCCTGTACCCATTATTTTTATAATGGATCATAACACACAAGAATTTAACTCCACTTCTCATCTGTGATCCATGCCATCTGACACACACCACATGGCAAAAATTTTATATTCAAATTATTGTATCATTTTAATCATATGATGAAATTCTCTTGGTTAATTGTTTCAGAAGTTTTTTTAAAAAAACTTATGGCAGAGGTGTTCTTGAAAAATTATGCCTGTTGGAGAAATTTGGAAAGAATCCTAGAACACCCAATTATGTAAGAGTTATGGATCATATAAGGGACACCTACTGTTTTAAAAGGTAGTGTGGGATTTATAAATTTTCCACAAAGGAAGTGCTGTCTGGAAGATTGAATGGGCCTGGTGTTTGTACAAAAGATATTTGTTGTGTTGTTGTTTTTCAGACATCTATTTTGTCAACACCAATTAATTATTAAATGCCATGGTGGTTTGCAATTCCAGCCTAAATATTTTACTCAAACCTTCTGAATCTACCTGATGTATAGTCTCTGTAGAAATGTGTGAAGCTTTGGGTTTGTTGCCAGATGTTTATCTGTCCCTGTAACTTTTTACCATTTAGAGAAAGTGAAAAACACTAATATGCACTTTTTCCTATTTAAATCATATATCTCCTGTAAATTATTTTTTTTTCAAAATCATTAGCATAGTACAGCATATAGCTCATTGCAATTAGTTTATTTGACATAAGTACTTTTAGTAAATGATATTAAATGATGAAATTCATGTGTATTAAGTAATATATCTATAACTCAAAATCATATAATATTTAACTGGAATGACAGCATTATTTTATAGTGTATGATGTGTATAATTTCTTTGGATTAGTTTAAAAATTTGTTAACATAGTATAATCAAACTAGGATTACCAAAATTTTTGCTTAGTTGCCAGTAAAAGTATGTACTAAACAAAATTGAAGTCTAGTTGTATTTGAAAATTCACTTTATAGTAATTCCAGTATTTATAATTATAAAGAGTTTTATTAAGCAGTTCTTCAAATATGATACATTGAAATGTTAAGCAATAATGTATCAGTCAGTGGTAGATAATTGTTGCAACAGTGTTCCCATATATTCCAATGGGACTAAAAAAAACTGCCTGTAGTCCTCTGAATATAAGCTTACTAATAGTTAAGAAAAAAATGAAATCCTGCCAAAATTCAATTAAGAGTGTGTGACTGAAGCTGAAATGTCTTTAACCTGTGGTTAACAATGTGAAACCATTGAAAATATCCATTAAAATAGCCATAGATTTTCATTAAAAGAGAAAAATATTAGCACTATTTACTATGTAAAGAAAGAACAAAAAATTCTACAATGACTAGAAAATGGGACAATGTCTCGCAGGGTGATGATTCCAATGCAATTTTAATGTAGTAATAATAATTATAATAATAATAATAATTATTATTATTATTATTATCATCATTCATGTGTATGATATGTGTGGACACACTTGCTGAAGGCCATGTATGGAAGGCAGAACAACTTTGTGGAGTCAGTCCTTCCCTTTGACTTTTATGTGGATCCTAGGGATCTAATCAATTTCATCAGGCTTGCATGGCAAACAAGTTAACTAGTTGTGCCTTCTTGTCAGGACTAAATATGTAATTTTATATTTTAAAAAAATCAATGAAATGTGATACTATGAAAGGAGTACATACATTTTCTATTAATGAAAGATTGAAAATGAAAATCTAAAAATTTCTAGGCAACTAATTGAAAATACTTTAAGAAAGAAGAGTCACTTCAGCAGAAAAAAAAGACTATCTCAACAAAATAAATGCTGAATAAAATGACATGACTCCAAAAGTCTAGCAATTCTTGATTAACATGATGTAACTAGTATCCTTATGCTAATCCACTGTATGACAACAAGCTGCTCTTTCCTTTGATGAAAAAAAATTCTCTATAGTTTTGCTCTAGAAATCTTGTTTATTCTGTTTTGAAGGTTGTTAGCATGGGCTTTCATGAAACATCCACTCATATATTACCTGCTTATAGCTTTCTTTGTCATATTATCTGATACAGGAGCTGTCTTCTTCATTTTCAAATTTTTTACTCTTACCTTCTTCAAAGATTTTTGTCATAATATGCCATTTCTTCTTTCCCAGTAAAGCTCCAAGGATACCTCATCAAAAAATAAACAAAATGTAGTTCTAAGTATTGATAGACACATATAATCACATAGATAATATAGATAAAATTTATGTTGATATATAAATGTTGGCTTTAAAGGTATTCGATATTTCCTATCATTTGTTATTTGCTGAATGAGGAATGTAAATCTGGATGTATAGTATAGAGATTAGCAAAGACTGAGTAAAGGCAGTTCATGTGTTAGGGTGTGATTTCAAGGAAAAGTGAATGGGCCAGTTTACACCTATTAATTGGTAACTGCTGTCATTCCCTGTGAAAAATCCACATTTTTCCCTGTTTAAGTATTCATTTTCACATTCTCTGTATCTGAAATACACAGACACACACACACACACACACACACACACACACACACACACAAAGATATTGGTAATGAAATGCAATTCCCCACACAAGTGAACTCTAATTTATAAAATGAAAATGGATTATACAAACATACAAAAATGCTTTAGTAGATAAATTAAATATTTGTGAAAACCAATAGAATCCTATAACACAAATAGGATGTACACACACTCATTAATAAAATATCATTTAGGAAACTGGGTAGTACTTGAGAAGTAAACAAAATGTGTGAATTAATTTAATAATATAACTAAAGGTAGTAAGGACAGCAGGTTCTGATGCATGTGATTCCAGAGATTAATGGAGTCTTCAAAACTGGCAGCAACAAATTTTAAATGAACACACATGACTGATTATGTCACACAGACAAAGTGAGCAAACCTCATACTGTCCTTGTACACTGCAAATGAATGCATGAAGAATCATGTTAAAAATGTTGGATCTTAGGAACGAGGTGTGTCAATGTTAGTGCAGAAGAGAATATACAAATGGAAGGCTCCAGTGACAGAGTGACAGCATGGGGTGATGTTATACATTCTAAATGTTAATTAACCTGCTCCCAGAAGCTTACTTACTGTACCTAAAGTAATGCTGTGCTACCTTTTTTGTTAACCATTTTCTCTGATTGGTTAAATAAATGCTGAGGACTGAGACAGAGGTGTCAGAAGCCAGGACCCTTGCCTCTCACCCTCACCCCCTACCTCTCCCCACCTGCACAATGTTCTCTGCAGCTTCATACTGCCTGGCAACTGCAAAGTTCCAGGTTGGCAGTTACAGATTGATTCAAAGCAGTGTACCATGTCTTCTGAAGAAAAATTGGTTGGCAGTTAAAGATTGATTCAAAGCAGTGTACCGTGTCTTCTGAGAAAAATGGGTAGATCATACAATGTCCAGGGCAGAGGCCAAGAAGATTCTGTACTTTCCTACCACCTGGCCCCTCTCACCTCCTCCCCTTGTAAAACATATTATAAAAAAGCGCTTTGCGCTCAAATACACGGCTCTTGACAAGCAATTGCTTCCTTGAGTCCTTTCCCTCTCTTGCCTGTTCTTTTTTCAGGTTGCGGTCCTCCTCACCCCCACGAATTACTAGGACCTGCGGGTCGAGGCATGGACCCCTCCGGACGGACTCTCGATGAAGCGTGTACACGACATTAAGATTGAGCGAGACAGCGATCGTCACCTGCGACCTGTCGTCCTCAAGTGAGTCTATTTTCATTTCTGTCCCATAAGAATGGGCCATTCTCTGTCAAAGGAGGCGTCCTTTGTAAAGGACCTCAAACATACACTCAGAGAGAGAGGAATAAGGGTTAAAAAAAGGATCTTATAAATTTCTTTGTGTTTATTGATAAAAGCTGTCCGTGGTTCATAATAGATGGTCCTACTATTCTTCCAAAGAAATGGCAAAAGGTAGGCCGTGAGTTAAATGAAAAAATCAAAAATGAAGACAATTCTCCTCTTCCTGCGACAATTTTCTCTTTCTGGGGTATTATTTGGGACATTATTGAAGATGCTGATAAGGATATAGGAAAGTGTCAACTTTTGTCTGTTGCAGAATATTGTCTGTCACAGTCCAGGCCAAATTCTACCTGCTCTTCTCGTCACCCCTCTTGGTCTCGGTCTCAGGACTCCGTTCCTTTCACTCTTATAGACATGCCCCCTGAACAGGACTCCCCTCCTTCTGATCCACCTCACCTTTATCCAGATTTGCATTCTGTCGAGCCTCCTCCTTTTGATTCTCCAGCTGTCTCCGACCTGCGGACTCCCTCCTCCACTCACCTTTGCAACCCTGTCCTTCAAAAATCTGCTTCACTCTGCCCTCCCTGCCTTCCTATTAAACATAATTCTCCTTCTCCTCTGCTACCCTCTCAGCCAACAGCTCTGGCCTCTCTCCCCGACCCAGAGCCTTTGGGCCCCAGTGATGCCGCCTCCCTTGAGGATGAAGCTGCCCACTATCACAATCCTGACTGGCTTCCTCTCACTGCACCTTCTGCCTTTCCAACCTTCCCTATCACCTTGCCTAACTCTCTTTCCGATATGGGAGACTGCCTTGCTTCTCAGGTTCGTGAACTGACAGACATCCTCCGCCTCCAAAAACAAGTTTCGCGTCTCTCGGTCCTTTGTTCTTCCTCTGCCCCTCCTCCAGATTCTCTCCACCTAGCATTTCCAGTCACCCGGTCACAGGTCCCTCCCTCGCAGGCACCCGCAGCCTCTGATTCTGAGTCCCGACAGACTCCACCGCCTCCTCCAGCCACTTGGTCTGGTGCTCGGCGTCCCCCCTCCTCCATGCCTGTCGCACCTCCCCCCTCCCTCTTTGTGCCTGCTTCCTCTTCTCGTCCTTCTCACAAGCCCTCTGGAACAACGCATCCCTGACCTGAGACTGAGGCTGATTCCTCTAAGGACGAGCCCAATTCAGAAATTGATAATGAAAGCGATAACGAAGATACAAGTAACCCCACAGTCTTTAAAAAACTCTGTTTTAAACATCTTGAAAAGTTAAATTCGGCCGTTAGAAATTATGGCCCTAATGCCCCCTTCACTCTCTCCCTCCTTGAGAGTCTCGGTGGAGGTGGATACTTAACTCCCAATGAATGGCTCACTGTCGCCCAGTCAGTCCTGACTCAGGGACAGTTCCTTTCTTGGCAGGCTGACTGGGCCAACCGCTGCAGGTCTCAGGCACAAGCCAATCTCTCGAGCACACATTCGCCCTCCAACAAGTGGACACTTGATAAACTCCTAGGTCAAGGAAAATATGCCTCTAACCAAATACAAAAAATTTTTCTCTGGGTCTCTTAGCTCAGTCCTCTTCAGCAGCTATGAGCGCCTGGAGAGCCATTCCCATGAAAGGCTCTGTTCTTTCTCCCTTGACTAAGATTACTCAAGGCAATCAAGAAGAGTTTTCAGATTTTGTTGCTCGCCTCCTAGAGGCAGCTGAGAGGTCCTTGGGACCTGGCCAGGGAGAAAATAAACTTCTCCAACAGCTTGCTTATGAAAATGCTTATTCAGCCCGTAGGGCTGCCCTTCGAGGAAAATATAAAGATAAAGACTTGGATGAAATGATCTGTATCTGCAGAGATGTAGATCCCTTTGCCCAAAAGGTCTCACAAGCCATCCATCTGGCTATGGGAGCAGCCACTAGTGGTGGGGCCACCGGGTCCGCCTGTTTCAAATGTGGTCAACTGGGTCATTTTGTTAAACAGTGCCCTCAAGGTAAACTTATAACTCTACCCCACCCTCAGCTAAGGGTAGAGCGTCCACCCCCAATGACCCCTTGCCCTCACTGCAAGTGAGGCAAACACTGGGCTAATTCCTGCCACTCCAAAACTGATATTCTGGGCAATCCCCTCCCTCCCCTTCCGGGAAACGGGATGCGGGGCCAGCCCCGGGCCCCTCAGCCAGTTTCCTTCCTGCCAGCCTCGGGGAACAGCCAGACAGGGCCACACCAAACCCTCCATCAACAACTCCCAAATCAACCTCAGCCCTCCATAGGGCTACCCCAGGGAGCGCAGGATTGGACCTCTGTGCCTCCTCCGATACAATATTAGAATCTGAAAGAGGAGTTCAGATAATCCCTACTGGTGTCTTTGGGCCTCCCCCACCCCAGATTTACTTTCTTATCTTGGGCAGAGCGTCTGCCACACTCCAAGGCATTAGTATCTTCCCTTCGATTGTTGATAATGATTACTCTGGGGAAATCCAAGTGCTGGCCTCTAGCTCCAGAGGGCCTCTTCACATCCGCCGGTGACAATGCCTTGCACAGGCCCTCCCCCTTCCACTGGACACCTCAACACCCCCTTTGGACCCATCCCGGGGTGCCTCCACCCCAGGGTCCTCTGATGTCTATTGGGTCCAAAAACTCTCACAAGAACGCCCACAGCTAAAACTTAAACTCAATGGCAAAACCTTTGAAGGCATTCTTGATTCAGGAGCGGACTCCACAGTTATCTCACAGGCCTCCTGGCCCCCCTCTTGGCCCTGTCAGCCTTCTTTAACCTACCTCCAAGGCATTGGCCAGTCCACCAACACCCTTCAGAGCTCCCAATTGCTAACTTGGGAGGATCCTGAGGGTAATACTGGACATGTTAGGCCATTCATTGTACCTGGCCTCCCTATAAACTTATGGGGTCGAGATGTATTGAGTCAAATGGGAGTCCTTATGTTTAGCCCCTCTATGGCTGTTACCCACCAGATGCTTGATCAGGGGTTCATTCCGGGACAAGGCTTGGGCAAAAACAACCAAGGGATTCCCACCCCAATTGCTGTTACACCAAAAACCTCACGCTCAGGACTAGGTTATGATTCAAATTTTTCTTAAGGGCCATTGCTCCTCCTGCACACCAGGCAGATAAAATCACCTGGAAGTCAGATTCCCCTGTCTGGATCGACCAATGGCCCCTCCCCCAACATAAACTTTCAGCGGCCATACAGTTAGTGCAGGAACAAATAGATGCTGGCCACATTGAACCCTCCACCTCCCCTTGGAATACACCCATTTTTGTGATACAAAAGAAAGGGGGTAGATGGAGACTGCTCCAGGACCTCAGAGAAATCAACAAAACTATGGTCCCAATGGGAGCTCTCCAGCCTGGCCTCCCCTCCCCCATAGCAATACCTAAGGGTTACAACAAGATGGTTATTGATTTAAAAGATTGTTTTTTCTGTATTCCCTTACATCCAGAAGATAGTAAGCGCTTTGCCTTTAGCCTCCCCATTGTTAATAGCATTGGGCCATCTCCACGATTTGAATGGAGGGTCCTGCCTCAGGGGATGGCCAATAGTCCCACCCTTTGTCAAATATTTGTGGCACAGGCCATCGACCCTTTTCGCCTTAACTACCCTGAGTTGTATATCATCCACTATATGGATGACATCCTTTTGGCCGGCCCTGATGAGACCATCTTACTCAGGGTTGGCCAGGAGTTTTTAACTGCCCTTCAAGACCTTGGGTTGCAGATTGCTCCTGAGAAGGTCCAGCTACAGCCCCCATACTTATTCCTGGGCTTTGAACTTCATCCCTCTAAGGTCCTCTCTCAAAAAATTGAACTCAGAAAAGATTCCTTACAAACACTCAATGATTTTCAATGCCTTTTGGGGGACATAAATTGGTTACGCCCCTATTTAAAATTAACAAGCCTCTATTTGACATTCTTCGAGGAGACTCTGACCCCTCCTCCCCCCGCACCTTAACCCCTAAAGCCACTTCTGCCCTTAAGCTCGTGGAAAAAGCCATTCAACAACAGACTGTTACCTATTATTCTCCAACCTCCTCCTTATGGCTATTGGTCCTTCCCACTGTGTTTGCCCCCACAGGACTGTTGTGGCAGAGTAAACCTTTATATTGGCTTCATTTGCCTGCCACCCCTCCTAAAATACTACCTGTCTACCCCTCCTTAGTGACACAAATTATAAGGATGGGAAGAGAAAATTCCCTGAGACTCTTTGGTAAAGACCCTGACCTTATCATCGTCCCCAATGATGCCGCTCAAGTCCGATGGTTACTTCAGACTTCAGACGAATGGGCCGTTAGCTGTATTTCATTTCAGGGAAAGATAGACAACCACTATCCCTCTGATAAGCTCATACATTTTCTTGAACATTAAGCGGTGGTCTTCCCTAAAGCGACAAAGAACTCCCCTATTCCTCAAGCACCACTGATCTTTACAGATGGGTCCTCCTCTGGTGTCACAGCCTTTAGCATAGGTGGACAGGTCTCTAGATTTCAGACCAAATTTTCCTCAGCACAGTTGGTGGAATTGGTTGCTGTTATTCAGGTATTTAAGACTTTCCCAGATTGTGCTTTTAATCTTTTCACTGATAGTGCATATGTGGCTCAATCAGTGCCTTTGTTAGAGACTGTTCCCTTTATACGGCCGTCTACCAAGGCCTCCCCCCTCTTTGCTGAGCTTCAAAAGATTATTCTAGCTAGATCCCACCCATTCTTTGTGGGTCACATACGTGCCCACTCTGGTCTTCCTGGACCTCTGAGCGAGGAAAATGACCTCGTTGACAGGGCTACTCGAGGGTCCCCATCCAGCCTGGTGACATTGGCCCTACCCTTTGACCCTATACAACAAACACAAATGGCCCACCAATTACATCATCTCAACGCCCAGACCCTCCGACAGATGTTCTCTATTACCCGGGAACAGGCACGCCAGATAGTACGTCAATGTCAAGGATGTTTCACCCTCCTACCCGAGTTACATGTGGGGGTAAACCCTCGTGGCCTCACTCCAGGAGAAATATGGCAAATGGATGTTACTCACTTTGCCCCTTTTGGCAAGCTTAAATATGTACATGTTTCTATTGATACTTTTAGTGGCTTTCTCTGCGCTTCACTTCAAACTGGTGAAGCTACCAAAAATGTTATTAATCATATGATTTCTTGCCTTGCCTTTATGCCCATACCTAAAATGCTCAAGACTGACAACGGCCCTGGGTATACCAGCGCCTCCTTCAAGCAGTTTTGTGCCCAGCTTAATATTAAACATGTCACTGGTATCCCATATAAACCCCAAGGACAGGGCATTGTAGAAAGGGCACATCAGACCTTAAAAAAATATGCTCTTAAAATTACAACATTCAGGGGGCATCTTATACCCCCAAAAGGGAAATCATAAAACTTTACTAAGTCATGCACTGTTCGTTCTCAATTTTTTAACTCTTGATGAAAGAGAAAAGTCTGCAGCAGACAGATTCTGGCACCCCACTACAACAGACTTCTATGCCAAAGCCATGTGGAAAGATCCATTAACACACAAATGGAATGGTCCCGACCCAGTCCTCATCTGGGGGAAAGGACATGCATGCATATATGATTCCAAGGAACAAAATGCCAGATGGCTGCCAGAAAGACTGGTAAAATTAGCTAACTCCATCCCAGGGGCACCCCCTGAGAATGGTCCTTAACTGTGCTTCCTTTCAGAAAAATGCATCCAGTCACCTTGCTCCTCCTGTTCACGCTCTGGATTTACCTGGCTGTGAGTACCACCCACCAACGCTCCCCATACCAGATTTATAATTTTACTTGGGTCATAATCAACCAAGCGGAAGACTTTGTTAATTCCAGCTCCTCGCTTGGAGCCCAGCTTTCATGGCCCCCTCTAGAGGTAGACCTTTGTGCCCTTGCCTTGGCAGCTTCTCCTTATTGGGGTACTCCCAGTTATTATTGGCCCCAATTCTCAGCCCGCGAGGATTCTGATTACTCCACTAATCCTGGATGCAGTAATACTGTCCGCAGAACAGCCCTTGCACTTAATACAGGGGGGATATATGTGTGTCCTGGACCCACCCATAGAGACTGGTCCTTAAATTATCGGTGTGGATTTGATGCTGACTATTTTTGTGCATCCTGGGGATGCGAGACCACTGGAGACACCTATTGGAAACCTTCCTCATCTTGGGACTTTATTACTGTGAGACATAAGTTTCCAGTTAAGCGGGTTTATGGTCCCAATGAACAACCCCTTAATTCTGACTGCGGCCCCTCTAGCAAGCTTAAAGGATGGTGTAATCCCCTGGTTATTAACTTTACCCAAAAGGCTAAGAACCAGGACTGGACCCAGCGTGGTCTCCAATGGGGACTTCGCCTTTATAAAATGGGCTCAGACCCAGGACTCACCTTTATATTAAAGCTTCTTAAGACCATCCCCAATAAAAATATTGCCGCTGTAGGTCCCAATCCTGTCTTACAACAACCTTCAAAGCCTCTCAATCCAGCCCCCAAAGTCTCCAAACCCACGGTCGCCACCCCTGGTGCCTTGCCCTCATCCTCTCCCTTGATACCTTTGACTACCATGTTTCAGCCCACTGTTCCTAAGGGCCCTCTTAGTTCTGCTGACCTCATTGTTTCCTTGGTAAATGCTTATCTTGAAGCTATCCACAACACCAGCAATCCTAATTATCAAGAATGCTGGATTTGCTTTTCACCTACTCCTCCCTTCTACGAGGGAATAGCTATCCTCTCCCCTCCCACCTTTACCAATGATAGTAACAGACTCCTTTGGAGTTCTTCACCTGAAGGAGGTCTTACCCTTACCTCCATTTCAGGAATAGGCCTCTGCCTCCTAGGACCCTCCATGCTCCCCCCAGGGACTTGATTCCGGTGTGCAATCAGACACTGATCCTTAATGACACCTTTCAATTCACCCTGGCACCCAAAGGTACATATTTTGCCTGTGCTTCTGGCTTGACTCCTCATATACACATTCCCAACTTTTTATCTTCCAGAGATTATTGTGTAGTTGTTACCATTCTCCCACATTTTCTCATTCATGACCCAGAATCCTTCCTCACCTTCATAGATCGAGGACCCTCTCTGAGAACCAAGAGAGAACCCCTGACTGCCCTCACCCTGTCTGTTGTACTAGGAATCAGTTTTATCGGAGCAGGCACAGGTATCACTTCCTTGGTGACTTCCAATAATCACTACGCTCATCTCCAATCCCTCATTGACAAAGACTTAAATAATTTGAGGGAAGGAATACAAGACCTTAAGGATTCTGTGGCTTCTCTTTCTGAGGTAGTGTTACAGAACAGGAGAGGACTTGACCTTGTCTTCCTTAAGGAAGGGGGGTCTCTGTGTGGCTCTCAGAGAAGAATGTTGCTTTTACTCCAATAAGACAGGCCTTGTTCAAAATAGTCTGGACAAGGTTAAAAAGAGTTTAGAAGAAAGAAAAAGAGCCAGAGAACAACAAGAGTCATGGTATCAAAATTGGTTCTCTACCTCTCCTTGGCTCACCACCCTGTTGCCAAGTTTACTAGGACCCCTTGTTGGCATTTTCTTGCTTCTCTCGTTTGGCCCTTGGGCTTTTAACCGTCTCACAAGTTTTGTTAAGAATCAGGTTGATTCTGACATCAAGAAGCCGGTCGAAATTCATTACCATCAACTAAAGACTAAAGAAGATCCTGAAGTGATTCTGCCAGAGACTGGCACAGCTGCCAGCCCCCCTGCCTGCCCCTACAGCCAACCCTTAGACTTCCACACCCTCAAGAAGGATTCATGGTATGTCTGGCTCTGCCCTCGCTTCTCTCGATAGGGAGCCTGGCCTCTTGATCACCCCAACAAAAAATTGGTCTTTTTCCTAAATTAAAACCTGCTGTTGATATGGCCCTCTATATCGGGAAGTCTTCCTTTATGACAATATTACACCCCAGCTGACAAACAGATGATAACCTGGGCATTCACAAAGGGATTAGGACGGCTGTGAGTTAGCCTGATGACGGGATTATTGTAGGTCCACTTCCCAGGGGCCCATCCAATGCAGCTGAAAAGGAGTGCATGGTGCTGGGAGTGGGTGCACCCTACATAGCCTAAGATAGGGCCCTCACCTTCCTTTCACCCACCTCAGGGTTCCTTAACGTTGCCTATCATCATCAGCCTAAAGCCTTTGACCATCAGCGTGACTCGCTTCACACCAATGTCTTGGGGTTGTGAACTTGTCCGAGACCTCCCACGATTAGACCTCCAAAATTCTAAATTCACGTAGTTGGGATTGATCACAAGACGCCCTCTCCATCTAAACAGAGAAGGGGGAGATGTCAGAAGCCAGGACCCTAGCCTCTCACCCTCACCCCCTACCTCTCCCCACCTGCACAATGTTCCCTGCAGCTTCATACTGCCTGGCAACCGCAAAGTTCCAGGTTAGCAGTTACAGATTGATTCAAAGCAGTGTACCGTGTCTTCTGAAGAAAAATGGGTTGGCAGTTACAGATTGATTCAAAGCAGTGTATCGTGTCTTCTGAGAAAAATGGGTAGATCATACAATGTCCAGGGCACAGGCCAAGAAGATTCTGTACTTTCCTACCACCTGGCCCCTTCACCTCCTCCCCTTGTAAAACATTATAAAGAAGCGCTTTGTGCTCAAATACATGGCTCTTGACAAGCAATTGCTTCCTTGAGTCCTTTCCCTCTCTGGCCCATTCTTTTTTCAGGTTGCGGTCCTCCTCGCCCCCACGAATTACTAGGACCTGTGGGTCAGGTCACAGAGGTAGGCAGAACTAAGGGCTTTTGAAGCAGAGAACATCTTGAGTAGAAGAGGAGAAGAGCAGGACAGGAGGACTCGGGCCATGGGTTAGGATGGGTAGAAGAAGCCTCCAGGATAAGAGAAGCCAGGAGATGAAAGGAGACACACGATGTGGTAGATGAATGATGATCATTCCACAGGGCCTGGATAAATCACAGTGTGGAGAACAATAGCCCAGTGGACATATGTATATTATATGGTGTCATATTTGGAGAATAGAATTAAGAGCTAGCTTAGAGAGCTAAAATTAATTAGATGAAATTACATAATCCAGGCTAAGGATTGTTAAAATCCATCAGGTGTCTGTGTGTTCATTTATAATGGAGGGTTAAGGATTAACACGGCTGACTAGTTAAATATAATCTATATAATGGCAAATAATTTGTTTACTTCTACAGTGACATTCATAGTTATGATTAGAGTAATGTTGTCATTAGGAAATCACATAGATTAAATATTCTGAAAAAGACAGCAACACTGTCACACTGTCGTATTTCCAGATAACGTGACTTACACAGTTAATTCATAGGATTAAGAACAATAACAATGGGGGGGGGGAAGATGGCAGCAACCTACACTGACGCATTTTGAACGTGGGAGAAAAGAGCCATAAAAAACACAGAGTTATTGGACACTGTGCAAAAACTGGAGGGGCTAGACCCTCCGGGAACACTCACAGCTCCCAAGGGACTGTTAAAAGTCCCAGGGTAAGGATTTCCCCCCATCTTTCTCAGACATGGAAGCCACTAAATCTGGGATTTGGGAACTCCCATTTGGAGAGGCGCCTGGTAAGATCGAACCCAACTCACACCAGGCAGAATCAGAGGCCACATGGCAATCGCCCACTAGCCTACTGGGCTCCCCACACCTCAGGAAGTCCTTATAGCTACTTAGGAAACTTTGCGGGATAGTGGAAGTCTTAGCAAGGAAGAAACAGGGCGCTCGGCGGGTGGTCCGCAGCTGCTCAAGCCGCGGAGGTTCCAAGAGAGTGGGAAGCGGGTGGGCAGAACAATCAGGGTGGGAAGCAGGCACAGACGGGTGGGAGGGGCCGGGGCACCCACGGCAGAGCAGTTGGGGAGGGAGACCCGCACAGGTGGCGGGAGGGGCCGGGGCCCCATGCACCCACGGCTGAGCAGACAGGGAGGGAACTTGGCACCGATGGGTGGGGCTGAGGGGCCAGGCCTGTGGCGAGAAGCCTAGTGAGAAACCAGAAGTCAGGGGACCATAGCTGTATTCTGGAAAATCCAGACATATTAGGTGTGGAGCCGAGCCCTGTCAGCCTCCTTGATGACAAACAAAGCCCACAGAATCTGTGCCTGGGCAAACAGGTACATACCATCAGAACCATTACAGGCTGATAACGCAGTGTGCAACATAGAGAAGTCTGAATTGGGAGCAGTGAAAAAATCCCGGACCATTACTCACCACCTGGGAATAGGCTGGACCAGCTCACAGTGCTTCAGGCTAATAAAACCACAGTGACCCTGAGATCCCCCTACAAGCAACGACAGATAGCCAAGCAACTCGTCCCCTGCACCAAAGCATCCCCTGTGGATCCAAGCACAGAAAACGACAAGAACAGACAGCTAAATGCATCCATATGGCCAAAGTTCCAAGAAAAAATAGAAATCAAGGAAATATGACTCCAACAAAGAAGAATTATCCTAGCTTATCCAATTCGGATGATCTAACACCAACAGAAACACATGAAAACGATAACAATTCTTCATTATGGAAAGTGATAGAGTCTTTTCAAGAAGAACTTAAATCTATGAAGGAATTCAAAGAAGCCACAATCTTACAAGTCAAAACAACAAACAACACCATTAAAGAACTCCAAGCCAAGGTGACAGAGCTTGAACAGGAAAAGGACAAAGCAATGAAAGATTTTCAGATAAAAACAAGCAAGCTGGAGATGGAAATGTACAAAACGAACAATACCATAAAAAACATGAAAATAGAAATAGAAACAATAAAGAAAACACAGTCAGAGTTAAAAGAGGAAATGGAGAATCAAGGGATGAGAACAGGAACTACGGATGTGAGTATCAAAAATAGGATGCAAGAGATGGAAGACAGGATCTCAGGCATGGAAGAATCGATGGAAGAAATCAGTACACCATCCAAAGAAAATGAGAAGGCTAAAAAATCTCTCACCCACAACATCCAAGAAATCAAGGACTCAATGAAAAGATGGAACCTAAGAATTATAGGTATAGAGGAAAGAGAAGACTCCAGACTCCAAGGTCCAGGAAATATCTTCAACAAAATCATAGAAGAAAACTTCCCAAACCTGAAAAAAGAGATGCCAATAAAAATCCAAGAGGCTTACAAAACACCAAAAAGATTAGATCAGAAAAGAAACTCCTCTCGCCACATAATAATTGAAACACCAAATGTACAGAACAAAGAAAGAATATTAAAAGCTGTAAGAGAAAAAGGTCAAGTCACATACAATGGCAGACCCATCAGAATTACACCTGACTTCTTCTCAGAAAAGTTTTTAAAAACTAGAAGGGCCTGGTCAGATATCCTACAAGTCCTGAGAGATAATAGGTGACCAGCCAGACTACTATACCCAGCAATACTCTCTATCAGCATAGATGGAGAAAACAAGATATTCCATGACAAAATCAAATTTAAAGAATATCTATCCACAAACCCAGCCCTAGAGAAAATCCTAGAAGGAAAATTCCAACCCAGAGAAGAAAACTTCACCCAATAAAACAAAGGGAATAGAAAACTCCTCAGCAACTAAACCAAAAGAGGCACAGGACCATCACCTATACCAAACTAATGGGAAACAACAACCCCAGGTCACTAATATATATCAACATCAATGGACTCAACTCCCCAATAAAAGGACACAGGTTTACAGAGTGGATCTGCAAGCAAGACCCGTCCTTTTGCTGCATACAAGAAACACATCTCACTACTAAAGATAGACACTACCTCAGAGTAAAGGGCTGGGAAAAGTTCTTCCAAGCAAATGGACCCAGGAAGCAAGCTGAAGTAGCCATCCTAATATCAAACAAAACAGACTTCCAACTGAAGTTAATGAAAAAAGACAAAGAAGGGCATTATATACTCATTAAAGGGAATATTCATCAAGAGGAAATCTCAATACTGAACATCTATACCCCAAATACAAAGGCACCTACTTTCGTAACAGATACACTTCTAAAACTTAAATTGCACGTCGATCACAACACATTAGTAGTGGGAGACTTCAACACCCCACTCACAACATTGGACTGAACATCAAGACAGAAGCCAAACAGAGAAATATTGAGTCTAACAGAGATCATGAAACAAATGGACCTAACAGATATCTACAGAACGTTTCACCCAAACACAAAGGAATACACCTTTTTCTCAGCACCCCACGGAACCTTCTCCAAAATCGACCACATTGTTGGACACAAAGATAGTCTCAATAGATACAAGAAAATTGAAATAACACCTTGTATCTTATCAGACCACCATGGAATAAAGCTGGTCTTCAACAGCAAAAGAATCAACAGAAAGCCTACACACACATGGATATTGAACAGCTCCTTACTGGGTTACCACTGGGTCAGGGAAGAAATAAAGAAGGAAATCAAAGACTTCTTAAAATCCAACGACAATGAAGACACAACATACCCAAACCTATGGGATACAATGAAAGCTGTACTACGAGGAAAGTTCATAGCACTAAGTGCTTTCAAAAAGAAAATTGTGACAGCTCATATTAGTGAATTAACAGCTAAGCTGCGTGAATTGGAAAAAAAAGAAGCAAACACTCCAAGAAGAGCAGAAGGCAGGAAATCATCAAACTTAGGGCTGAAATCAACTTAGAATCAAAAAGAACTATACAAAGAATCAATGAAACCAAGAGTTGGTTCTTCAAGAAAATGAACAAAATAGACAGACCCCTAGCCAAATTAACTAAAATGCAAAGGGAAAGAGCCCAAATCAACAAAATCAGAAATGAAAAGGGAGAAATAACAACAGACATTGAGGAGATCCAGAAAATATTTGGGTTCTACTTTAAAAATCTATATTCCACCAAATTTGAAAACCTAAGCGAAATGGACAATTTCCTAGATAAAATCCACCCACCAAAACTAAATCAAAATCAGATTAACAGCTTAAACAGCCCAATAACACCCAAGGAAATAGAAACAGTCATTAATAATCTCCCAACCAAAAAACCCCAGGGCCAGATGGCTTTAGCATGGAATTCTACCAGACATTCAAAGAGGAACTAATACCATTACTCTTCAAACTCTTCCACCACATAGAAACAGAAAGAACACTGTCAAACTTATTCTATGAGTCCACTGTCATTCTGATTCCTAAACCACACAAAGACCCAACAAAGAAAGAGAACTTCAGACCAATCTCCCTCATGAACATAGATGCAAAAATACTTAATAATATACTAGCAAACCAAATTCAAGGACACATCAAAAGTATCATACACCATGATCAAGTAGGCTTCATCCCAGGAATGCAGGGATGGTTCAATATACGAAAGTCTATCAATGTAATTCACCATATAAACAAGATGAAAGAAAAAAACCACATGATAAACTCGCTAGATGCAGAAAAAGCATTTGACAAAATCCAACACCCCTTCATGCTAAAAGTTCTGGAGAGAACGGGCATACAAGGACCATACCTAGAAATAATAAAGGCAATATAAAGGAAGCCAGTGGCCAACATCAAATTAAATGGAGAGAAGCTTGAAGCATTTTCTCTAAACTCAGGGACAAGACAAGGATGTCCACTTTCACCATATGTCTTCAATATAGTACTTGAAGTCCTTGCTAGAGCAATAAGACAACTAAAGGAGATCAAAGGGATAAACATTGGAAATGAAGAAGTCAAATTATCCCTATTCACAGATGATATGTTAGTATACATAAGCGACCCCAAAAACTCCACCAAAGAACTCTTACAGCTGACAAACAACTTCAGCAAGGTGGCTGGATACAAAATTAACTCAAAAAAATCAGAAGCCCTTCTTTATACAACAAACAAATATACCGAGAAAGAAATAAGGGAAACAACCCCCTTCACAATAGCCACAAACAATATAAAATACCTAGGGGTAACTCTAAGCAAGCAAGTAAAGGACCTATACAACAAGAACTTCAAGCCCCTGAAGAAAGAAATGGAAGAGGCCTTTAGAAGATGGAAAGATCTCCCATCAGCAATGGAATAGGGTTCCCCTTTCTCCACACCCTCACCAGCATGTGCTGTCATTTGAGCTCTTTACCTTAGCCATTCTGACAGGTGTTAGATCAGAATCTCAGGATCTTACCTGAGGTAAAATCAACATAACAAAATGGCTATCCTACCAAAAGCAATATATAGATTCAATGCAATTCCTATCAAAATAACAACACAATCCTTTATAGACCTGGAAAAAGCTATTCTCAACTTCATATGGAACAACAAAAAGCCCAGAATTGCTAAATCAATCCTGTACAATAAAAAAGCATCTGGGGGTATCACCATCCCAGATTTCAAGCTGTACTACAAAGCAATCGTAATAAAAACAGCATGGTACTGGTATAGAAACAGACCAGTGGATCAATGGAATCGAATTGAAGACCCAAACATGGACCCACACACCTATGGCCAACTAATCTTTGACAAAGAAGCCAAAACCGCACAATGTAAGAAGGACACCATCTTCAACAAATGGTGCTGGTGCAACTGGATGTCCACTTGCAAAAGAATGAAATTAGACCCATACCTATCACCTTGTACAAAACTTAATTCCAAGTGGATCAAAGACCTTAACATAAGGCCGGCCACACTAAAGATACTAGAAGAAAATTAGGAGAAATCCTCGAACTCATTGGCACAGGTGACAACTTCCTGAACAGAACACCAACAGCTCAGGACCTGAGATCAACAATCAATAAATGGGACCTCATAAAACTGAAAAGCTTCTGTAAAGCAAAAGACACTGTCATTCGAACAAAACGGCAACCAACAGACTGGGAGAAAATCTTCACCAACCCCACATCTGATTGAGGGCTATTATCTAAAATCTACAAAGAGCTCAAGAAACTAAATGCCAAGAAACCAAATAATCCAATCAAAAAATGGGAGATGGAGCTAAATAGAGAATTCACAAAGGAGGAATCCCTAATGGCCGAGAGACACCTGAAGAAATGCTCAACATCCTTAATCATCACTGAAATGCAACTCAAGACGACCCTGAGATTCTATCTAACACCTGTCAGAATGGCTAAGGTAAAGAGCTCAAATGACAGCACATGCTGGCGAGGGTGTGGAGAAAGGGGAACCCTATTCCATTGCTGGTGGGAGTGAGGCTTGTGCAACCACTATGGAGGTCTGTCTGGCGATATCTTAGAAATCTTGAAATAACCTTGCCTCAGGACCCAGCCATACCAATTCTGGGTATACACCCAAAGGACCCCTCACGGAGACATAGGGAAGTCTCCTCATCTATGTTCATAGCAGCCTTGTTTGTAATAGCTAGAAATTGGAAATAACCCAGATGTCCCTCAACAGAAGAATGGATTAAAAAAATGTGGTACATCTATACAATGGAATATTTCTCAGCTATCAGAAACAATGAAATCATGCAATTTGCAACCAAATGGATCGAACTAGAGAAGCTCATCCTGAGTGAGCTAACCCAGACTCAGAAGGATGCACATGGCATCTATTCACTTATAGTAGGATTTTAGCTATATCGTACAGGATATCTGTACTACAACCAACACACCAAAAGGAACATGGACATAAACTTTTTTTTTCTTTTTCTTTTTCCTTTTCCTTTTTTTCTTATTCTTTTTCCTTTTCCCTTTTCTTTTTCCTCTCTTTTTTGTTGTTATTCTTTGCTTTTGTGGGTTTGTGTGTTTGTTGCTCTTTTTTTAGTATTCCCCCAGTAGCAAGGAGACACCTTTCACTGGCAGTACTGCCTCGTAGGCCCCCCGGTAAATGAAGAGGCTCTTGGCCCTCATATGACTCCTGATCTGTGGTGATAGACTGTTATGCAGGGTCACTCCACCCCAGAGGAACAAGAGGGAAGCGTCAGGGGTTATAGCATGGGATGGTGGGGCTGGGAAGCGGGAAAAGAGGACAATATGATAAGGATGTACCCTGAAGCAACAAACAAATAAATTTATTAATTAAAAAAAAGGAGGTAACAATGCTAAAACACTGTAAATAAAATAAAGGATACAGCCATTCAACCTCGTTTTATAAACCTCTAAGTGTCGAAAAAACATAGAGCTAAGGTAAAATACATGAGAATTGTGGTGTTAACCCATGCCTTTAACTTCAGCAGAGACGGGAGGAGCACTATAGAGTTAGTGGTCCTATAAATTCTAGAGATACACGGAACAGGGTTGTGATGGTACACACCCTTAATCCCATCATTCAAGAAGAGTACACCCTTAATCTCAACACACTAGAGACAGAAACACGCAGATCTCAGAGCTCAAGGTCAGCCTGATACAAACCAAACTCTAAATAGAGAAAAACTTCGATGCGGGAGTGGTGGAACCACAGGTCTCTGATCCCAATAATTAGAATGCAGAGACACACACATAGGATTTGGAAAGACCTAAGTTTAAAAGCTACTTACAAAAGGCCTACTCAATACAAACAAATTGTCCTTTGAGATCTCAAAATATATACACTAAAGCTGGTTTAGCTCCAAAATAACAAAATAATTTCTTCTTTAACCCAGATTGAAAGATAACACTATATATATTGTCAAAAAACCAAATTTTCTTCAGGAGAAATATTACCTAGCTCCCCCCACCAAAAAAAAGAGGGTAATTGTCCCAGAGTTAGGATTAGGGCAGGGCTCTGTTCTTATCTTTCCAGGAGAATCAAAGCATCCATTCAAGGAACCCAGGGACAACTGGACAACGGAAACCTCAGCAGAAAACAGAATCAGACACCAAAGAAGACGAGTGACCCAAATGATTCAGCCTGACAGACTCCCTCAATAGCTGTCTCCATCAAAAGCCTACAACCACAACAATTCAATATGCTAAGACTGTTCAGCTCTACACAATGCCCCAGCCAGAACCTCAGTAAAGCCTTCAAGATCAGCTTCGGCCTACAAACTCCTTAGGACATCTAAACAGCTTAGAACAGAAGGACTGAACATAAAAGGATTGCACTAATATTTTTAACCATTTTTCCATTTTGATTCGGGCCCCAAACAGGTTTACTATGACCCAAATCAGCAGGAAGTCATTTTAAGAGAGCGATGTCCCATGCCCAGAGGGTGGGGGGGGTGTTTCTCCGCCCTCCCCCCTTTATTGGTTATTTGAAGGATAACTGAATACTCTGTTATTTAGGGGAAGAGATTACAAGCTGTTAAATGGTCCTGTTTAATGCTTTTGGAGGTTAGACCCAGGGACTTCCTACTTTTCCTTTTCTGTATCCTTCTTTCTCTCCTATGTAGGAGTTCATGGACTTGAGAAAAATGAGACACAGACATAGCACAGGAAGGACCAAGAAGAAGGGACAGATTATTGAATATGCCCTTATACCTTTGTATATTGACACAAAATTAGTAGTATATTTGGCTAAAGTGGTATTGACCATTGTTTATTGTGCAAAAATAAGATCGTATTGGACTACATTGGTATTGATCTTTGTATATTGATACAAAATGAAGGGTAAGGCTTCTTAAAGGTATTGTTTGTAGTAATACTTAAAAATGAAATGTCAAGTTTTGACCTCTCGCTACCAACCGACATAAACTGTTTAGGATAATTAAGAAACGGAAACTAATAGTCATGAAAACATGTCATTTTGTTAGTTACTATGACAGTCTATCACAGTTATTTTCTAAGCTACTCAGAAATCAAGTCGCTAAGAGACAAGCAATATTTGCTTATCTAAATATAAGAGATAGATAGGGCATCTTCAAAAACCTCAAGAGATCTGCAGAATATGGCATTCAAAGATGTTTTCTTAACTTAAGATTTTTTGATATCGAGACATGTCAGCTCCTGACAGCACCCCCTATATTACTCCAAGTAGAAGATGAGCATCGAAGAATCGCCAGTGAGAGATGATTAAATTGGTGGTAAGCCTTTCTCTTGGCAAGAAAAACCACTTGCTTCAACTGTAGACAGACTTCT
>CAJQZJ010037469.1:4721-54815 GCA_907164525.1 Lophiomys imhausi
ATGGCACACAGGTATGGAATGACATAATTAAACCCATCGCTTTGCATGCCAACTCAGAATTTTAAAGAAATCCTATGAACTTGCATAGAATGATTTCAAACATAGACTGATAAGTGAGAAAAATATGTATACATACCCATCCATGTATGTGCAATAAGTATATGTATGGGATATGAATTTATTGCGAGATATACTGCTGAGTAGACAAAAAAAGATGCTATAACAGAAAAGGACATGGATGGGGAAATAGATACACATACATTCGCATGGGGGGGAGGTAAAAGAGATAAATGGGGATTAGAGAGTTGGCTCAGCAGTTAGGGGCACTTATTGCTCTTGCAGAGGATCCAGGTGCAGCTCCCAGTGTCCATAGAGTGGCTCATATGGTGTCCATATGGTGGCTCATAAACATCCCTAAGTCCATTACCCAGGGATCCAACATCTTCTTCTTACCTTGGGCATCAGACATGCAACTGGTGAACAGACACGCATGTAGGCAAAACACTTACACACACACACACAAAATAAACAAATCTTTGTAAAAGATGTATTCTTTTCAATTAAGTTTACATCTGTGTGTCTGTATATGCCCTTGAAGGCAAGAGGAGTTGGACTCCCTGGAACTGGATGCACAGGCAGTTGGAAGGCACCAGACATGAGCACTGAGAACAGAACTGAGGTCCTCTGCAAGTGTGGAACATTCTCTTAGCCACTAAGCCATCTCTCCAGACCCAATAAGTCTTTAAGAATAAATAAATAGGCCGGGCGGTGGTGGCGCACGCCTTTAATCCCAGCACTTGGGAGGCAGAGGCAGGCGAATCTCTGTGAGTTCGAGGCCAACCTGGTCTACAAAGCGAGTTCCAGTACAGCCAGAGATACACAGAGAAACCCTGTCTCGAAAAAAAACAGAAAAAAAAAAGAATAAATAAATAAATGGTTTTCTCTGGGTGACTAAGACCCACTTGAATTTTGTCCCCTATGCATATATTATTACCTTCTCAAAAGAATAAAAATAAATGAAAAGAGGAACCTACTAAATCAACAAGTGATAACATTCCTTTTCTTATATTTTTGGTTGTGAGCCTAGCCTTTAACGGCTGAGCCATCTCTCCAGCCCAAACATTCCTTTTCTATATGCAAACACATTCACTCAATAAGCTTTATTGAATAGCAATAAGCTTTCCCACAGGAAGCCATCCATCAGAAGACAAATGGGATTGACCTATAATTATGGAAGAAGACGTCTCCATTGGGAGAAGTCTCAGAGGGTATACAGCACTGCCTGTACTATTTTTTTTTCAATAATTTAAAAATAAAGGTTAAATTTATAGCTGTATTAGCCATTCCCTGTATTCAATTACCTTCTTGCCTTTTTTTCTTTTGCCTTTGTTACTTCTTCAAACATCTATTACTATATGAGACAAAGAAGTCAATAAAAGATTTCCATAAAATATAAGTACACATTAACTATTTTACAAAATGGTTTTAAGACTTTGAATCTTATCCTACTTCTTTTAGGCAATTCAAATTTAAACTATGCTAGCATTCTTCCACAGTGTTTGTATCTATTTCTGGAAACTTCGTTTATTGTATTTAAACATCATATAATTCTCTTGAAAGGTACAATAGTAGCTATACAGACAAGTAGCGGCAGTTCTTTCAAACCCCTTAGAAGTGTCTCTTCTGCCTTTGATGTGTACCATCAACCTCTGCCTCCTTCGAGCCTTGAGGCAGAAGGCCCAGACTCATCAGTGGTTTAAACCTTGCTTCAACCTGCCCCTGATTTGCAATGGCCACCCAACCAGGAGTCACAAAACTCAAACAATGCTCCAGGGGCCAGGCAGGGAATGTAAGTGAGTGAAGTAGGCCAGGTGTAAGCAAAAATAATCGGCAAGTACCACGGTAAAGGATGATGGGGCTTCAAACAGAAACTCCCTTGGGAGTGGCGGCCTGGGGAAAGCCTGGCCATTTTAAGAAGGTTACTCCAGCACCTAGTTGCTATGGCGAATGTAGTAGGCCCAGGACACTCAGCTCTTCGGATTTTTTTTTTTTTTTTTCAAAAGAAGGACGACGAAAGAAGAGGAAAAAGAAGGAGGAAGAAGAAGAAAGAGAAAGAGAAGGTAAAGAAGAAGGAAAAAGAAGAAAAAAGAAAGTAAAGTACTTGTAACTGATTGCAATTGATTTTAGAGATTTTACAGACCAATTGTGGCTCAAAGGACACAGAAATACGGATTGTGTCAGGGAATAAAAAGTGTCTAAGGCTGATAGAGAAAGAAGCAATTCAGGGAGCCGAGAAGCGTGAACAGGGTACTGTGTAGAAGAGACAGACAGTATGGAGGGGGGCGGTAGCAGTATTCACCCCGAGTCACAGGCATTCAACTGAACGGGAAGTGTAACCACGTGCCCACTTGGCCAAGAAAGGTTAGTGGTAGATGAGGGGTCATTAGACCTTTGAAGAGAGACAAGCCAAGCTGCTTTTATGTGGGCTAACCTCTATCAGGAAGGGAAGGGAAAAGGAATCAGAGGAAATAAAGGCTGATTATTTGGTTTTGCCCAACTGTGTCGAACGGGATGGCTTAACAGAAGTGATGTAACGGGAGAGGAGAGCATTTGGTCGGTAGTGTAGGAATGTGCGCTCCATACCTTGCCGAGAAAACATCAGCTTCCGGGGAAGGATGTAAGGAACATGAAATATCTACTCAGCAACCCGTTCCACCCCTTCCTGGCCTAAGCTATCTACACGAAGAAGCAGTCAAACACAAGGCTTAGAAAGTTTATAGGTTGTCTGTGGTGGTGACTCACACCTTTAATCTCAGCACTTGGGAGGCAGAGGCAGGCAGATTTCTGTGAGTTCGAGGCCAGCCTGGTCTACAAAGTGAGTTCCAGGACAGAGAAACACACAGAGAAACCCTGTCTTGAAAAACAAAACAAAACAAAAAAAAAGAGGACGATAGATGATCACGTGACTCAGAATGGCCACTTCACTCCCTTAACCGTATTGGTTGGCTCAGCAATGAGCATGTGATCAAAGCAAGACCAATCAATCAAGGCCTTCTCCAATGGGCTTAATAACAACCTGGTAGATAAAGCTGTTTTCTGCTCTGTGATATCAAATTTGAAGACTGCATAAATATAATTGTGTGTCTATTTTCCTCAACCACAAAGGAAATATGGACGAATATTTGCAATATTCTACTGAGAGGAGAATATGAGCCCCCAATTGCATTCATTATAATAGTTTTTATAAATTTAACAAACCAACTATCTGGGCGTGGTGGCACACAGCACTCGGGAGGCAGAGGCAGGTGGATCTCTGTGAATTCAAGGCCAACCTGATCTACAAAGTTAGTCTAAGAGAGCCAGGGCTCTGTTACACAGAGAAACCCTGTCTGGAAAAAACAAAAACAAACAAAACAACTCGAATTTTTGGTTGTTTTTTTTTTTTTTTGTCCTCTGTTTTGTTGGTTTTTTTCAAGACAGGGTTCTCTGTAGCCCTGGCTATCCTGGAACTCACTCTGTAGACCAGGCTGGCCTCAAATTCACAGATCCGCCTGCCTCTGCCTCCCGAATGCTGGCATTAAAGGCACCCACGCCCAGCCATTACAGACAATTTCAAACTGCCATGTGGGTGGTGGGATTTGAACCCCCGTCCTTTGGAAGAGCAACCAGTGCTCTTAACCACTGAGCCATCTCTCCAGCCCCTACAACTAGAAATTTTTAAATGGGCCAGGTGTGGTTACATGCACACATCTTTAATCCCAGCATTTAGGAGGCAGCAGCAATCAGATATCTGTGTTTGAGGCCAGCCTGATCTACATAGTTAGTTCCAGACCAGCCAAGGCAACATAGTGAAACCCTGTGTCAAAAAAAAAGTCAAAATAAGTAAGTAGGTAAGTAAATGTGGCAAAACTTTTAGAGGTTGGGGATATTGCTCAGTTGGCAGAGTGCTTGCCTAGCATGGTGGGGCATGCCTGTAATCCCAGCGCTCAGGTGGAGGCAGGAGGATCAGAAGTCATCCTCAGCTTCAGTTCCTAGCAGCCACATGCTGCCTCACAACAGTCCTTAACCCCAATTTCAGGAGATTCAATGCATCCTCTGACTTCATCAGGCTCCTGCACCTACACAGAACACATATACACACATACATACATACATACATACTCACACATACAATTTTTTAAAAAATTAACACATGGTAATTAATTTTTTGTGCAAAGAGAAAATAATTGCATGTATAAATATTTTAATGTTTGTGGATATACATATATGTGATATCAAAATCGAATTATGAGAACAGAAGTCTAGGAAAGAGCAGAACATATTGAAACCTGTTCACTTACTGTGACAGATTTAAACTCAATTTAGATTGCCTTCACCCCAAAGGGTGTGTGTGTGTTAATGATTGGTATAAGAAAAGTGCAAAGTCTATGTAGGCGGTGGCGCACACCTTTAATCCCATCATAGGGGAGGCAGAGGCAGGCAGATCTCTATGAGTTTGAGGCCAGCCTGATCTACTGAGTGAGTTTCAGAACAGTCAGGGCTACACAGAAAAAACCTGCCTGGAAAAAACAAACAAAAACAATAACAACAAAAAGTTTAAGGGCCAGGGATAATTTTTTTTTCCAGAAACAGCAGGACTTAGGGGATCAAATGATGCCATTAGGTGCCACTTCTCTTACCGTCGAGGTGCCTTCTTCTGTGATAGCACGTTTCTACAGGAGTCGCCTATTTTCAGGGACAAGTCTCCCACATTGCCCATGCTGCCCAGGGGAAAGAGCATCTTTCCTCTTGGTACCTGCCTAAGGCGTTGGCTGACTGTCATTGGGCAGACTTGGTTGACGTACAGTCTAGTAAACCAATCACCATAGCCCAAGGGAAGGCACCGTGCTGATTGACTAGATTAGATGTAACATCCTTTCTCTGCAGACTGTTCATGCTTAGGAAACAGGGATGTTAATCACAGAAAACCCATAAAGGAAACCACAGAGGAGCCGACTCCCCTGATACCTCTGGCTCCCCAACCCAGGATGGACAGGTGCCCGAGCCAGAGTTCTCAGCCCTTGAGCCCACTGCTGTGCAATACAAGCCATTTGAGTTTCCTCCTCCTAGGTCACTTTTTTTGAGGACAAGAACTGTGCCTTTTGCTTCTGTACCTAATCCTTGGCAAAATGCCTCAGATACAGTTGGCACACAATAAATATTTGCTAAACGAATGACTGACTCTTGAGTATGTGACAAAACAAAAGCCTTAGCAATCAAAAGTTTTCCTCGATTGGACCCCAAACCATCCTTTTGGCCTCCTTTGTACTCCCTGCACCCCTCTCAAACACACAGCAGCTCCCTCAAATGCAGCAGGGGCTTTCCCACATCTTCATTCTGCCCTTTTCTCTGCAGACTGCTTTCCCGGCATGCTCCAAAGACTTAGGATGGAAAGACCTGGAAAGGTTGGCAAACCAGTTTTCTGATCATAAGGCCCTGCCATTGAAATAGCCCTGACTAGTTTTCTCAGCAGCTTCGCTCTGCTTTCTACTTGTCCACACGCACCTGACACTTTGCATGAAATGGCTGCGCCTTTCTCCCTGGCTGTAGCTGGTTTTCCAACTGAAGAAATCAGAACAGAGATTCGTGTAAATTGGGGTGGGGGGCAGGAAGACTGAAGAGGCAGTTTCCTCTGCGTGAGATGATAGCAGCTTGTGTTTATTGAGTATTTATTGTGGGCCAGGCACTAGGCCAAGTGCTTGGCACGGGCTTCCTCCTTTGATCTCTACCCGAGGCAGGCAGTATTCGCAGTTTATAGCTGGAGAAGAAGGGGAAATAGGCTCCACTGAAGTTACAGAGCTACAGAGGGTGAAGCCAAGCTTGCACCCAGGTCTGATGCCAGAACCCTTGTTCTTAAGCCCCAAGTGAAGGGAAGAATATAGTGAATGCTCCCTGAGAAGTGGAGTTGGGACACTGTGAGGGTCCCAGAAAAGACAGTGAGGGCTGGAGAGATTGCTCAGTGGTTAAGAGCACTTGCTGCTCTGCCAGAGGACCTGAGTTCTGTTCCAAGCACCCAGTTTAGACAGTTCACAACTACCTGTAACTCTAATTCCAGGGGATCTGACACCCTCTTTTGGACTCCATGGGTACTGCACACACAAACCCATGTGTGCATACATAACATGTAAAGGTAATAAAAAGAAAGAAAGGAAGGAAGGAAGAGAGAGAAAGAAAGAAAGAAAGAAAGAAAGAAAGAAAGAAAGAAAGTTGCTCCTAGAACTTTGCTGACCTTGTCTGTTATTTGGGAGAACCAGCTGTGTTTCCTGATGTTATACTCTATATACTCTCTCTAACAATTTCTCCCCATTTTGCTAAGGGGAAAGTCTCAGACCACAGTGCATCAGAGATCAAAGAAAATCCTGCTTTTTTTCCCTCCACGACTGACAAGCTGTGTGACCAAGGCAAATTGCTTTCTCTCTCTGAGCTTGG
Organism: Lophiomys imhausi; assembly: GCA_907164525.1. NCBI lineage: Eukaryota > Metazoa > Chordata > Mammalia > Rodentia > Muridae > Lophiomys > Lophiomys imhausi. The sequence continues at coordinate 11,190 of CAJQZJ010037469.1, forward strand.
GTTTCCTTGCCTGGAAAATGCATTTGATTCTTGCCCTACTTCAGAGGGTCAGCATGAGGATTGGATGAGATGCCGGATGGGGTGGGACTGGCAGCTGGGTATTCCTGATGAGAGAACTCTGAGCATAGGGTAGGTTCTGACCGACAACTGTATGATCTGTTCCCGCAACACCTGGCCCTGAGACTTGACTGTACAAGGTTCTCAACAGACACTCGCTTTGGCTCAGGGATGATGAGAAGCTCCCACTGCCAGGAAGCTGTTCCTCCCAGCTATAAACCCTTGGTGTGGGAGATGTGCTTTATACCCCTGTTTGTTTCTTCCACGAGTTAATGATTTACCACTGGTATTTAATTTTGTTTAAACAGACACGACCCCATTGGTACCCAAGGCTCTGTCCCAGGCCAAAGTGGCTCAGAGATCAAAGACACCCAAAGACACAGGAGCGCTGCCACTGCCCTCTCCTGGGACCGTCCTTTAGCCTGCTGGCACCTCCTCTTGCCCCTTGACCTCCCATGTAGCCATGCTTTGGCTAGTCCTTCTCGTTGATATTAATCGGCTTCCCTTGGGGTCACCTGGGGTCACCAGGGAACCATCTCTGTACCCCCCACATCTCTGATGCCTTTGCCTCTACCACCCCCTTTTCTTTCTTCCAAGAGAACACTGCGCTTCCAAGGGCTCACCTCAGCCTAATGTCTCTGCCTCTTTTCTTCCCTGTGTTCCCAGGGCCTCCCTGGGCTTCCTCTTTCTCTCTCCCCGTGGATAAGACATCCAGAGGTGCCTCAGATAGATTTGTTCATTCCTTAGAGGACATTGAGAGTCACGGCTGTTTTCGGCTTGGCCCTGTACTCACACAACTCTTTACCCTCCCACCTCTGGAGTAATGGGTATACTTATCAACGGGAGGACTCTCCCACTCCTGCACAGGTTTTGAATGTTCTTCATCCCACAGTCCTCTTTGTCTTCTCTAGCCCCTGAGACTATGCTCCCCATCCAGGTTCTTGTCTTTCTGTCTCTCCTTTCTCTCTTTTCCTTCTTTCCCTCCATTGTCTCCTTCTTTCTTTTCTTTTTTGTGTTTTCACAGGGTCTCATGATATGGCCCATATTAGACTGGGACTCCTGATCCTCCTGCCTCTGCTGCTTGAGATCTAGCATTACAGACATGCAGTAACCCACCCAGCTACCTGGAATAATTTCCTAGGGCTGTGTTGGAATAGTATCACCAATGCAGTGGCTTCAAACTACAGAAGTCCATTCTCTCACAGTTCAGAGGGCAGAGGACCTAAGTCAGGGCATCACCACAGCTGCGTCCCCGCCAGTGCAGGGAAGGACCCTCCTTTCACTTTCCCAGCTTGTAGTGGCTGCCAGGGATCCTTAGCCTGTGGTTCTATCATTCCAGTATTTTCCTATCGTCAAATGGGTTTCTTCATCCTTCTATTCATCTTTTCCTGTTCAGTCTCTTACAAGAACTTTTTTTTGTTTGTTTATTTGTTTTTTGTTTTTCGAGACAGGGTTTCTCTGTGTGGCTGTCCTGGACTCACTTTGTAGACCAGGCTGGCCTCGAACTTGCAAAGATCCACCTGCCTCTGCCTCCCAAGTGCTGGGATTAAAGGCGTGTGCCACCACCGCCCGGCTCTTACAAGAACTTTTAACATTACATTCAAGATCCACCTTATCTCAGTTATGTGCAATGACCCATTTGAGAGAGCCATGATTACTTATTTTAATAGGGTACATCTTTTGGAAGTACACTGTGCTGGTTAGTAGCAGAGGGTGGACCAGTACTGTGACAGACATGACCATATTGTTTTGGGAGGATTGTGAATGTGTTTGGAACCCTGGTCTGGAAAAACCATTGAGTGCTCAAAGCCTTAGTGGGCTGTTCTGTGGGAGCTTGGAATATGTGAGAGTTGAAAGAATTGCAAATAATGGAGTCCTGACTTGTAATGTTTCAGAAACAAATATTCTACCAAAGCTTTTTTGTGATATATTAAAATAAGAGTATGTGGTTTTTGTTCAGCTGGGACTGCAAAATCAGCTGTGATTAACAAGAGACTAACATTGCTGAAGTGAAACCTTTGTTTACTGGGAACATAGCTGGATAGTTGGAACTGAGAAACTAGCTGTGGTTAAGAAGAACCCATCATCACTGAGGTGAAATCTTTCAGGAGTATTTCCTCAGGGTCAGCACACAGAAGCTGTGTTCCAGGATAGCCAAGGCTGCATGTCAAGCTGAAAGCCAAATTCATAATATGTAAGTCTCCCACATGGTAATGGTTTTGACAGCCTGAAGGGGTGAGTCAAGGAGAGCAGCTGACTCTTGGCACCGTGAGAGCCCAGGAGAGGCTGTCCCTGAAGGTGCAGCTACAGTCGCAGTGGAGACTCAGGAGAGAAGTTGAGGCATGGTGCCACATGGCAGGGCTGGAATCCCTCCTGCAGAGAAGCCAGAAGGTCATTGGTGAAAGTACAGCCTCAGTTATAGACGAGACCCCAGGACACTGAAGATTCTGGGACTGTGATAAGACCACTGAATAGTGGCAGGAGAGGTGTCTTGAGCCTATTGACAAGCCATGGGTGCTGCAAAGCCCCGGTGTTGGACACTGAGCTGTTTATACTGTTGAATTTTGGTTTTGCGTTGATTTGATTGTAACTATGCCCTGGTTCTCCCCTCTTGCAATAAGAAAGTGTTTAACTTGTTTTTTATTTTATAGGAGCCCACAGTTAAGAGACTTTTGAGTGTTTTAAAGAGAAATTGAACTCTTAAACCACTGGGATTTTTAAAGACTGTGGTACTTATAAAGTTGTATTTGTAATGTTGACATGAGATCTTGTGCAAAGGAATGACCAGGGTGTGAATTGTCGTGATGTATCGTGAGTCAAGGTGACAAAAAGTCAATCATGCTGGTTAGTTTTTGTCAACAATACAAACTAGAGTCGCCTGAGAAGAGGGAGCACCAGTTGCGGGATTTCCTCTGTCAGATTGGACGACGGGGGTATTTTATTGGTTAATAATTGATTTGGGAGGGTCCAGTTCACTGTGGGCAGTGCCACCCCTAGCTTTGAGGTGTGTAAGAAATCAGACTGAGCAAGCCAGACAGCATTCTTCCTTGGTTCCTGCCTTTGCTCCTGCTTCCGTTTCTGCTCTGACGTCCCTCGGTGATCAACTGTGATAGGGACATCTAAGCCAGATAGGCCCTTTCCTTCCCATGCTGCCTTGATCACAGTGTTTGAGTCAGTGATAGGAAGCACACTGGGGCGTACACCTTTCTGAAACTACATTCACTGCCATTAGAGGTGAAACGGCGTGTTAGATAATGAAGACAAAACCAGTAGCTGGTTGTGGTGGCACATTCCTATAATCTCAGAGCTCTGAAGGCTGAGGCAGGGAAAACACAAGTTCAAGGTCAGCCCGAGTATTTAGCAAGACCATGCCTCAAACACACACAAACACACACACACACACACACACACACACACACACACACAAACACACACACATACACATGCATGGAGCTGGAGAGGCAGCTTAGTGGTTAAGAGCATTGGTTTCTCTCCCAGAGGACCTGTGTTCAATTCCCAGCACCCACATGATAGCTCACAACCATCTGTAACTCCAGTTCCAGGGGATCCCACACTCTCTTCTGGCCTCCCTAGGCACCAGGCATATGGATGGTATACAAGCATGCATGCAGCTGAAACACCTGCACACATAAAATAAATGAAATTAAAACAACAGCAAGAAAACACACAAACAGTGAATACTAATGATAAGAGGTACCCTGGACCTTTACAACTGAAGAGGACTTAATTCATCTGGAGAAGGTTCTAAAATGGGGCCAGAGTGCAGGAAGGAACAGGTCTTTACAGCACTAAAGAGACCAAAGTAGGCTGGAAAGATGGCTCAGAGGTTAAGAGCACTAGCTGCTCTTTCAGAGGTCCTGAGTTCAATTCCCTGCAACCATGTGGTGGCTCATAACCATCTAAAATGAGATCTGATGCGCTCTTCTGGCATGTAGGCATATGTGCAGACAGAACACTGTATACATAAATAAATAAACAAATACCTCTAGAACCCCAGAAAGCTATATCATTATAGCTCTATCATATAACATTAATCAGTTATCATTAATTATTAGACATCTGGGGGAAGAAAAAATGGGGGTGGGGCAGATAGATGCCTTCCTCATAACATACACAAAAATCAACTTTAAGGAAACTCAGGGCCAGGTGGTAGTGGCGATGGCACACACCTTTAATCCCAGTACTCGGGAGGCAGAGGCAGGAGGATCTCTAAGTTTGAGGAGGCCAGCCTGATCTACAAAGTGGGTTCCAGGACAGAGAAACCCTGTCTTGAAAACAAACAAAAGCAGAACAAAACAAAACACAAAGACAAACAAAAAAACTTAAAGGCCAATATTTGAAAACAAAAATTCAAGGGAACTTGTGTGTGTGTGTGTGTGTGTGTGTGTGTGTGTGTGTGTGTGTGTGTATACCCAGCATAGGGTCTGCTGCTGAGGTATACCAGAAGGCTTTTTTTTTTTTTACGTTGTGTGTATGCATCTATGTGTTGCATGTTTGTGTGTGTATGTAGGAGCACATATATGTGTGGGTGAACATGTACCTGTATGCATATGCATGCAGGGACCAGAGGCTATCTTGGCCATCATTCCTTAGCTACAGTTGACCTTGTTTCTAGGGATAGGTCCTTAGAGCCATGTGGTGCTTGCCAAGTAGACCAGCCTGGATGGCCAGCAAGCTCCAGGATCTACCTGTGTCTGCCTGCTCAGTGCTGACACTACAAGAGTGCTACCATGCCCAGCTTTTTCACATGTCTTCTGAGGGACAAACTCAAGTCCTCATGCTTGCAAGGCAAGTCCTTTACTACTTAACTACCTCTCCACTTCCCTAAGGAGTTCTTAAGTAAGTCATATCATGAAAGAAACAGACAAATTCAGTTTAAAATCTTTGGTTAAGGGGATGGAACGATGGCTCAGTGGTTAAGAGCACTTGCTGTGCCAGGGCTCTGTTACACAAAGAAACCCTGTCTCAAAAAAATAAAACAGGGGCTGGAGAGATGGCTCAGTGGTTAAGAGCACTGGCTGCTCTTCCAAAGGACCGGGGTTCAAATCCCAGCACCCACATGGCAGTTCACAGTTGTCTAATTGCTGGGCATGGTGGCGCACGCCTTTAATCCCAGCACTGAGGAGGCAGAGGCAGGTGGATCTCTGTGAGTTCAAGGCCAGCCTGGTCTACAAAGTGAGTCCAAAACAGCCAAGGATACACAGAGAAACCCTGTCTTGAAAAACCAAAAAAACAAACAAATAAACAAACAAAAGAGCACTTGCTGTTCTTACACAGGACCTGGGTACCTTTCCCAGCACCCACATCAGGAGGCTTATAACTGTCTGACTCCAGATCTAGGGGCTGTGACATCTCTAGCCTCCTAGGACTCCTGTACTTATTCCCACACATACACCTCCATGTAACTTTAAAAGTAATAAAAATTGCCAAGTGTGGTGGCACACGTCTTTAATCCCAGCACTCAGGAGACAGAGGCAGGTGGATCTCTGTGAGTTCAAGGCTAGCCTGGTCTACAAAGTGAGTCCAGGAGAGCCAAGGATACACAGAGAAACCCTGTCTTGAAAAAAAAGTTAAACAAATGATATAGTTTAAAAAGGAAAACCAGTCACAGATGAGAAGGTTTTTGGCAATATATAATCAATGAAAGTTAGTGTTTGGGAACCCATAAAATCATTCACGAATAAATCTAAGTAGCCCAATAAGAAAGTAGGGAGCTAAATGAAACAGTAGTCAACCCACAGAACAGGAAAACTGATTGGCGACGAATGTGCAAAGAATCCCACAAACACTGAAGATCTAATTTAAATCCCCGTAGGAACACACAGTGAAACAGCTAATAAGATTAGCAAGAATTAAAAAGTCTGAAGTCAGGCAGTGGTGGCGAATGGGAAGACAGACACAAGCAGATCTCTGAGTTCAAGGCCAGTCTGGTCTACAGAGTTCTAGGACAGCCAGGGCTACACAGAGAAACCCTGTCTCAAAATATAAAAAAGTAAAATAAATGAAGTCTGGTAAGTGCTGCTGGTGACGTGGAGCCTTGGTGGATTGATTGGCAACTCGGACTTGGTGAGTAATTTCATAGCACAGGTTGGACCACAAATACGAGATGCTCCAAAATCAAATTTTAATTGATGCTACAGGCAGAAAATTCCACACTTGACCTCATTTGACAGGTGGCAGTCAAAACATACCTTGTATAGAATTACCTCCAGGCTGTATAATTAAGTTATAAACATGCACAAATGTAATATTCATGATATGAGTGAACTTTTATGTTTAAAATTGAGCCTCATCCTCATCTCTCTCTTTCTGGTGCCTTGTGTGTGGTTTGTGGTGTGTGTGTGTGCATGTATGCATATGTGTGTGTGTAGTATACATGGGTACAACTGTTGACATACCTTTAAACTATTTATTAATAATTCTAAACACCTTCTAGCCAACCCACCTGAGGCACATTAGAAAGGATACCAAAATGAAGATGCTCTCAGGCGTGGCTCCTTGGGGCAACTTGTCAGTCAATGCCAAAGGGAACACGGCAGTCAGCAGCAGTCCAGCGGTCACCTGGCTATTGAGATGGCAGTTGCTACACCCCCCCCCTCCCCATTTGGCTCCATGGTCTCCTTGTCCCTTTGAATTAGCTGAATCCCCTCAGGGCAGGTGCTGTGCCTTGCAGCCTCTTCTGCCTGCTTGAGCTTGCTGCCCAGGTGCTGTACTCCAGTGGCCTAGGAGCTGGCCTTCGTCCCATACTTGATTGAGGCGGAGGTCTTTTCCGTCTGTTGGCCTAGGCTTAAGCACCAGGATGTTTTCTCATTGGCCAACCTTATGCCCTCCTCCTGAGGTACACCTGCTGCCCAAGACCATGCTGTCCCAGGTGTTCCCCACAGGTGTCAGTTTTTATGCTGATTTTTATGTCCCTTTTATCAGTCTGTCCTTCAACACAACCGTGTTTACAAAGAAATCCAAACCTCCACTACATACAACATGCCTGGTGCCCAAAAAGGCAAGAAGGGGGCAGTGGATTCCCTGGAACTGGAGTTCCAGATAGTTGTGATTTTCCATATTGGTTCTGGGATCAAACCCAGGGCCTCAGAAAGAGCAGTACATGCCTTAACCACTGAGCCATCTCTCCTTCACCTTATTGCTTTAGACAGGGATCTGCCTATCTTCATCCCCTAGTACTGGGGTTGCATGCATGTGTCATGCATGTTACATGCGTGTGCCATCATGAATGGCTTCTAAACATTTATTTTATGTGTATGGCCGTTTTGCTTGCATGTATGCCTGCATCATGTGTCTGCAGTGTACATGGAGGCCAGAAGAAGGTGTTGGATCCCATAGAAGTGGATTTTTACACAGTTGTGAGCTGCCATGTTGGTGCTGGGAATTGAACCTGGGTCCTGTGGAAGAGCAGCCTATGCTCTTAAACAGAGCCACCTCTCCAGCATTGCTGTGTAACCAACTATGATCTTGAACTTGCAGTCTTTCTGCTTCCTCTTGAGTGCTGGGATTATAGCACACCTAGAGCATGCGGTGTCCGACCAATTCAGAGCCTTATGCATCTTAGGAAAGCGGTCTAACAATTGAGCTGTCACCCAAGCCTGCAAATATTCCAATTAAAAAAAAAAAGTGTAACCCAAAGCACTTACAATCCTAAGCATTTCATATAAGAGATGCTCGAGCTGTGTCTGTTACCCCCAACAGCGATGCAGAACCCCAACAGCTCTCAGTTGTATTCCTACCTGTGTGTGCCTAGGGAAAGTCCTTGCTCATGCACAGGTGGAAATGTTGGGAGGAACACTGTTTGTAACAGAAAGAAAAATTGGAGGGAGAATGAGCACTAGCAGGCGAGTGGCTGGATATGGTAGATTCGTTGTGAGCTGGCAAGGAGCCAGGGAGGTGAACGAGCTCCAGCTGCAGGCAGCAACTTAGCTGATTCATAAACGCAACATAAAAAGTCTAAGAGCACATGATGTCTGATTTCATTTACGCAAGCTGTGCAAACACACAAAACAATACCGCTTCTTGTTAGGATGTGCATATAGACATCATAAAATTATAAAGTCCTTATTATGGGAGTCATACATCAAGCTGGAGTAGTGTCCATCATGGGGAAAACATGATGGGAGGGCACACATAGATGGCGCCTCCTGGCAGATCTCTCTTGCTGTTTAGGAAACGGGACTGTATCACCCAGCTTAACCTCCAGCTAGGCTGAGTGGCCCTTCTGCCTTTGGCTCCCGAGTAAGGTAGAAGTATATACAAGTGTCCCACGAAAGGCTACAAGTGCCATATGTAGCTCTGTAAGTTGCTTTTATTTTATGTGTAGATGTTTGCTGCATGTGTGTCTGTACACCACCTTTGTGCCAGGTGTCCACAAGGTCAGGAGAAGGCATCAAATCCCCTGGAGCTGGAATTATGGATGGTTGTGAGCTCCCATGTAGGGATGGAATCCAGGTTCTGGGCAAGAGCAACAAGTATTCTTCCTGCTGAGCCAGCGCTCCAGCCCTGCCTCTGTGAATTTTAATGAAGTCAGTACGCTTGTGGACTCAGAGCCAAGTGGACGAACGAAGCTCAATCTTTCTGCCCCGAAACCTCCGGACACTCCCTCTCAGACCCTGCCTTCCTCCTGAGAGGCACCAAAACACCAGTTCAATCAGCTCTGGTAAATTAGGCTTGGTTTTGAACCCAATATAAATGTAACTAGATGGCAGGCAGTTACATTTGTTTGTTTGATTGATTGATTGTTGCTTTTGAGACAAAGTCTTGCCATGTAGCCTTGACTGGCCTCAAACTCACAGAGATTGTTTCTGCTTCCCAAGCAAGGGCTGAGTTTAAAACCATATACCACTATGCCTGGTGATTGTGTGTGTGTGTGTAATCTTGTAATTGTTTTGTATTTTTAAATATTTTATTTATTGAATGATTTGTGTATCTGCATTTGTACCTGTGAGTGCAGTACCTGAGTTAGCCAGAAGAGGGCAGCAGGTCCTCGAGCTGGAGTTAGAGACCCTTGGGAACTCCTTGCCTCCCTCCATTGTCCTCTATAACAGCAGGTCACATGCTAAAACTGCTGAGTCATCCCTCAGGACATTCTCTTCCCACTTTTTGAGTTTACTTTTTTTTTTTTGGTTTCTCTGGTTTTTCTTTTGGTTTTCTTGGCTGTCCTGGACTCACTTTGTAGACCAGGTTGGCCTTGAACTGACAGAGATCTGACTGCCTCTGCCTCCCCTAATATGCCCCGCTGAGTTTGCATTTTTAATTTAACATTACAGTTATGAGATTCACCCTATTGTAGCAATTTATTTTAGTTATTTAATTCTCACTGCTAGATAGAATCCCACAGCATGAGTATACTCCATCTTATCCTTTATACCACTGATGGGTCTTGAAGCAGTTTTCAGCGTTAATTTTGGAAGTGAATGGGTCTTGTTATACAACTCAAGTTGGTCTTGAATACAAGATCCTCCAGCCTCAGCCTCCCAAGCAGCTAGGATTATAGATGCATGCCACCACAAGAGCCTGAGGCAGGGGGTTCTTGAGTTTAAGGCTAGCCTGGGCTACATAGCAGGTTCCAGGCTAGCCTAAGATATACAGTGAGAACCTATCTGGAAAAAAAAAGTATGCTATCTAGATCAGTGGTTCTCAACCTTCCTCATGCTGAGACCCTTTAATACAGCTCCTCATGTTGAGGTGACCCCCCACCATAAAATTATTTTGTTGCTACTTTATAACTGTAATTTTGCTGCTGTTATGAATCATAATGTAAATATCTGATATGTGACCCCCAAAGGGATAGTGACCTGCTTTGAGGGGGTCGAGAATTGCTCTAGGACATCTTCTGTGGTGAATATGAATGCATGTAAGTGCTGTGTACTCCCAGGCATCTAGGAGTAGAACTCTTGGTTTACGTGTACATACTATCAGCTTTAATAAATGCTGTCATTCCAGCACTCAGGAGCCTGAGATGGGATCTCCATGAGTAAGTTTCAGGTAGGTCTGGGCTACAGTGTGAGTCTGAATGACAAAGGGCTCAGGATGAAGCCAAGTTGATAGACTTGGTGCCTAGCTTGCATAAGGCCCTGGGTTCAGTCTCCGGCATCAGAGAGTCTGATGGGTAAACGAAGCGAAATAAATAAATAAATAAATAAATGCTGCTAGTTCTCCAGATCATTAGTCCTGAAAGTTTGGGGCCAGGGATATAGTGCAGTGACAGAGGGCTTGCTTAACCTAGACAATGTCCCGAGTTTGATTCTCAATAGCACAGAAAAAGGAAGAAAAGGGGTCTAGGGGGATGTCTCAGTAGGTGAAGCTCTTGCTGTATAAGCTTGAAAACATTAATTCCATTAATTCAGGTCCTGTGAAAACCAGACATGGTGGAATGCACCTGAAATTTCAATGCTCCTATGAAGGGAGAAGTAGAAAATCCCCACAAGTCCCTGGGCCAGCTATCCCGGCATATGAATCATAACAATAGTAGACCCTGACATGCATACACACTAATTCACACACACACACACACACACACACACACACACACACACACACACACAAAGAAGGGAAGTGTTTATCCAGGTACAGTGACACATATCTGTAATTCCAGCTACTAGAGAGACAGAGGCAGGAGGATTATACGTCCAGGCCAGTGTAAACAAAATAGTAAGACCCTGCCTCACAACAAGTACACACACTAATCTGATTATTCCACATCCTCAACATTTGGCTCAGTCTGCCCCTTCTCATGTTTGCTACTCTAGTGTGGCAGGGGTGGTGACACCTACCAGGATTTTTTTTTTTTTTTTTTTGAGACAAGGCCTCACTATACAGTCCTCAGTTGATCTATAACTCACCAGGCTGGCCTTGAATTCAAAGGTCTGCCTGCTTCTGGCTCCAGAGTGCTGGGACATGCACTCTGGAGCCAGAGGCATGTGCCATTGTCATGCACCTGATATCTCTGTTTTTAAGGCTTTTGGTATATGTCCCAATAGACCCCAGAGAGTTGGCCTGATACTTTAGTTTACCTGTCTGCCAATGAAGCAGATCAGGAATCTTAAGTTCTTTGAATTTAGGATAATAAGTGGTACCCTTTCCCCAGCAGTCCCCTGTACTCAGTTCTGTCTGGTGCAGTGGATTTTCAGGACTTTCTGACCACCAGCTGGCTTCAGTGGGCCATCTCAGCAACACTGCCTCTCTTCAGAGGGAAAAAAAAAAATCTGTCTTTGCCTCGGTTTCCCTCATTTTGGGTATCCACTTATCACTAGCAGACAGTTTATCAACTGCACACCACATCTCCTGCATCATTGAAAAGCAACAGACCCGAGATTTCATGGGTGAGGCAGCACTGTCCTCTTTGATAGGACTTTGTGTCCCCATCCTGGTAGGAAGCCCGAGTTTATAAGCTGAAATTTCAGAAGGAGCCAGGGAATCCAGAGAGCTGTAGTCTTCCTGTATCCATCACATAGCAGGAACCAGGCAAACCAAAGGTGTTCCAAAGTGTTGGTTATGCTGCCCCCAGGTGTTAGAATCAAGAACAGCAGATGATGCCACTTTCCAGTGGCAAATTGGCTTCTGAGTGACCAACTGTATCCCTTCATATGGCAGTTGAAAAGGCAAGATCCATAAGGAGAAGGTAAGTCACTAGGGCATAGGCAACTTAGTAGTTAAGTGAGACTAGAAGCAAGTCCTAAACTCTGATGTCTTAATTCCAAGATGCATGCTGTGGAGAGAGAAAAGAAAGAAATTACATTTCCCTCTCATCTGAGAGTGGGTCTCATGAGCCTGTCTTGAACTTTCTATGTGGCTTCAAATTTGATATGTGGCCAAGAATGACTGAACAGATTCTCCTGCCTCTACCTCCCACGTGCTGGGATGACAGGCATGTGCCACTGTACCCCACTTTCCATAAGAGAAGCAATGAGGGGCTGGAGAAATGGCTCAGCGGTTAAGAGCACTGGCTGTTCTTCAAAGAACCCAAGTTCAAGTCCCAGCACCCACGTGGCAATTTACAACTGTCTGTAACAGCTGGGTATAATCCTAGCACTCAGGAGGCAGAGGCAGATGGATCTTTGTGAGTTCAAGACCAGCCTGGTCTATACGGTGAGTTCCAAGAGCCAGGACTGTTACACAGAGAAAGCCTGCCTGTCTTGAAAAACCTAAAAAAAAACAAAAAAAAACAAAAAAACTAAAACAAATAAACAAAATACAAAGAGAAAAAATTAGTCATACATGCTCTCAAACACACAGCAAAATGCTATTACAAGTCTCTTTGGGGTTTGGGAGATGTGGCTTTGTGGAATTCTTGACTATGAAGCTCTAAAATCAATCTCTGCAGTAAACGAACAAACAAACAAACATGATATAACACAAAACAAAACAAAACCCCAAATCCCAGTCTTTCCTCTTTTAAAATGTGTTTAAAGACACAGACTTTAGGTGATATGCTAAGTAGCCATATAACTGGAAGAGAACTTGCTCCTAGAGGCATTGCAGATGTGGCTGCTGTGTCACATGTGCATCAGTAGGTGGCAGAGAAGAGAGAGGGTGTGTCTACTACACTCAGTGTTCTGACCTATGAACATCTGAATGAATAGTAGCTTAACATTTCCTGAAAAAAACCAAGCCAGCGATCAGTACCATTTTGGTACAAGGGGGCCTGGACAGGGAACTAGCCTGTGATGACCACCAGTCCAGTACCAAGCAAGCACTAGATGGGCTTCCAGGACAGGAAGCAAGCCAGAGACTAGAAGAACCCTGTCTGACCCTGGATGTGAGTGATGTGGGTGAACTAGCCCCAAGAATGTGAGTGTTGGAGAGCCAGCCCTGCCTCTAGCCTGCTTTGCTGTGGTATTGGCAAGGGAGAGATCCCCTCCACTCTTTTTTGCCCTTGTTGCAGGTAATAGGCAGGAGATTTGGCCCTGATGGGGTCATGTGAGTAAGAGAGCTGGTCCAACCCCTTACCTGCTGCAGCACCTGGGAGAGCTGGCTGGGTAGCATACTAAAACTGGCCCTGGATATGGATGTTGCAGGCTCAGAACCAGGGCTTTGAGTTGGCCCACCCCAACATGTACCTCATGGATGAACTGCTGGAGTGCATGAAGAGACCAGTTCCACAGACCCAAAACTACAGAATCTCCATGACACAGGGTAACAACAAGATATCTGAGAGGAGTCCCAGTGAGGTTCCAATATTGACAAAGTAGTAAAGCCAGGGGCCTCACACCAGACCAACAAGACATTATAATGAACATTTATTTGCAAGCAAAAGAAGTGTGGACAAAAGGGAATATTGCAGGACACAATGAGAAACACTACAGCTTCCACAGTGAGATATTTTTTTCCTTTTTAGAGAGGTTGCAAGGGTGGATGGAGGGTCTGAGGGGAGGTGGGAGATGAGGGAGATCAGGGTGCATGCATGATGTGAAATTCACAAAATAAACAATAAAAAAATAAAGAAAAAAACCTGAAGAGATTCTGGATGTCTTCCACCATAAAGAAATGACAATGTGGGCTAACTGGCTCACTGGATAAAGGCCCTTACTGCCATGACTAATGACCTGAGCTTGACCCCTGGGGTCATGTGGTAGAAGAAGAGAACCAACTCCTGCAAGTTGTCTTCTGATCTCCTTACACAGCTTGTGGCACACGAATGTCCATACTCTCCCATACACATCACAGACACACTAATAATAAATAGAAAAAAAAATGTTAAAAGAGTTGGGCGTGGTGATACACACCTTTAGTCCCAGCATTTGGGAGGCAGAGGCAGGCGGATCCCCCAAGTGTGACTACAGTTAGAGATGGGCCTATAAAGAAGTAATTTAGGTGCATTAAGTCATAAGAAGGGTGAAGTCCTTCTCTGGTAGGATACCATTCATTTAAAGGAGAGATGCCAAGCCAAGGAGATGGCGCACACCTGGAATCCCAGCACGCAGGCGTCAGAAGCAGGAGGATCAAGGCTGGCCTGATCTGTAGAGTGAGACCCTGTCTCAAAAAGGGAAGATGGGCTATATGACCTGGGTTGTGCTTACTGGTGAGCTTAGCACATGCCAAAACAAACAGAGGCTGAGAGACCTGAGAACTCCTCAGCCTCCATTCTCACTGTGAGCGCAAAGGGGCCATGTGATTAAACAGAAAGACGGTGGCCTTCTGGAAGCCATGGAAAGAGGCTCCTGCACACAACGAATCATGGCAGAGCCGTGACCTTGGACTTCCTGGCATCATTCAGAGCAGTGCTTCTCAACCTTTGTCATGCTGCGACCTCATGTGGTGGTGACCCCCAACCATAAAGGTACTTTTTTGTTTGTTTGTTTTTGTTTTTCGAGACAGGGAATCTCTGTGTAGCCCTGACTGTCCTGGACTCACTTTGTAGACCAGGCTGGCCTTGAACTCACAGATCTGCCTGCCTCTGCCTCCGGAGTGCTGGGATTAAAGGCGTGGGCCACGGGGCCAGGCATAAAGTTACTTTTGTTGCTACTTCATGGCTACAATTTTGCTACTGTTATGAATTGCAATGTAAATATCTGTGTTTTCTGATGGTCTTAGATGACCTCTGTGAAAGGGCCATTTGAACCCCAAAAGGGGTTATGGCCCATAGGCTGAGAACCACTGATTTAGAGTGATAAGAAAATAAATGCCTTTTGCTTTAAGTCATTGTCTATGTTTTAATCTCAGTGTGGTGTGTGTGTCTGTACGTGTGTCTATGTGTGTGTGCATGAAAGTGTCGAGGTCCATTGGCCACCTCACGTGGGTCTCCACCTTCCACCTTGCTTGAGACAGGGTCTCCTATTATTTGGCATTAAGCTCACATAGCTGCCCCAGGAGTTCCCAGGAAGCGTCTAACTCCGCCCCCATCTCACCAGAGGGATGATAGGATCGTGCTGTCATTTCTGGCTTTATGTGGATTCTGGGGATGCACCGTCAGGTCATGACATTTTGGTGGCAAGCTTTTTTTCCCACTGGCCAGCTCCTCAGCACATCTGTGCTTTTGTGTCTCTAACCCTGAGGCAGCCGGAGTTAGCTAACACAGACAGTCATGATTACTGTGAAGAGGTGGAAAGGGCGTTGGAGCGATGGCTCAGTGGTTAAGAGCACTGGCTGTTCTTCCAAAGGACCCGAGTTCAATTCCCAGCACCTACATGGCAGCTCACAACTGTTCCCCGGGATCCAACATCCCCACACAGACACAACAACAATGTACAGGAAAAAAAAAAAAGATAGAGAGAGATGGAAGTCAAGGTTGGGTATCTGGAGCTCTCTAAAAAGCCCTTCTGCCAAGGTGACTATTGTGTAACTCCAGGAAGTTTCTGAATAGATCACCACAGTGTGACACACACAGATCATGCTGTGGAATGTCTCAGCAACCCAGCAGTCTTGCCACACCGCCCAGCAACTACCTAAGAGTGAACATTATCCTGACTTTCATCAACTAATTTAGGCATTCCCAAACTTTATAAGGAAAACCTTGCAGCATGGGCATTTGGGTCCAATTCGAGAATATTCTACATAAAGTTGCAAAGAATGTTTTTTTTTTTCTTTCTTGGGGGTGGGTGGGTCTCACTATGTAGCCTTGTCTGACCTAGAATTTATGTAGATCAGGCTGGCCTCAAACTCAGAGATCTGTCTACCTTTCCTGTGTCTGCTGGGATTAAAGGTACGTGTCACCAAGCAGTTTAGAAGGTTCTTGAATATGTCTGTGGTCTAACATTCACTTTGTCAGGAGTGAATTCTAACAGTCTAACATTCACTGTGCCCAGGAGTGGACTTTCAAGGCACAGAGTATACTCACATTTAATTCTAATGCCTTCTGGTATCTTTTCATGATACCTGAGGCAGGGTGTTCTGCAGGGAAAACAGGCTATAAAGAGGCACCAGAAAGCTGGGTGTAACTGCACTGTTGTAATCCTAGCACAGAGGAAGCAGAAGCATGTAGATCTTGAGTTTGAAGGCAGCCTGGGCTACATACAAAAACCCTGTCTGAAAAAAGGGCAACATAAAACTGGTAAATGTGCCAATAGTGTTTGGAGTCTGACGAGCGGTTGACAGGGCTAAAGGACCAACTTTGTTTTGTTTTGCTTTTTGTTTTTTGAGACAAGTTTTCTCTGTGTATCCTTGGTTGTCCTGGACTCCCTTTGTAGACCAGGCTGGTCTTGAATTCACAGAGATCTGCCTGCCTCAGCCTTCCGAGTGCTGGGATTAAAGGTGTGCGCCACCATGCCTGGTTTTCAACTTTGTTTTGTTTTGAGACAGAGTTTCACTATGGTTGAATTACAAGGGTATGCCACCAGGCAACCTTGAATTTAGTGTGTGTGTGTGTGTGTGCACATATGCACATGCATGCTTGTGTTGCAAGATACAGAACCTACAGCCTTATACAGAAAAAGGATGCAGTCTCTCAATGCTAAACCCCCAGTACTATTTGAACGGGCTAAGGCAACACAACCTGTATTTGCAGGACTCCAAAGGTGGAGACTTGAAAGCTCAACTTCATCCTCCACTGCATAGTGAATTTGAAGCTGGTCAGTGTTAATGAGATTTTTAAAAAAGATTTATTTATTTATTTTATGTATATGAATGCTCTATCTGCATGTACACCTGCAGCCAGAAGAGAGAGTCAGATCCCATTATAGATGGTTGTGAGCCACTATGTGGTTGCTGGGAATCGAACTCAGGACCTTTGGAAGAGCAGTAGCCAGTGCTCTTAACGGCTGAGCCATCTCTCCAGCCCCTAATGAGATTTTTTAAAAAGTGCTTTTAGTGAATACTATGGGATGTGTGGAGAAAGCCAGGAGAAGAATTTTCCTTTAAAAAGATTCATTTACACCTTGTTCGTCTCGAAGAGTAGTGGTTTCTGCCTAAAGCCCAGGGCCCAGCTTCCCTAGAAGGCTCTGCCAGTGTTCTGAGATCTGGTTGCTGTGATCAAATTCAGCATTTGCCTCTAGTTCCTGTCCTTCCAGGCCCAGGAGCCACGTGTAGTGCCCCAGCTTAAAATGTCTCTCTTGCTGTGGCTTTCTACCAGCTATAGATTGGTTTGGCTCTTTACAGAAAACCCAGCCAAATAATGGCCTGGCTCTTCCCATACAATAAAAACCCAGAAATGGGCATTCCAGGGTTTGTGCGATGTGGCTGTGTGCGGCTGCTAGAGACCCACTCTGTGTCTACCCTTCCTCACCACAGTGGGCAGCTTGACTCATCCCTTCATGGTCACAAGATGGCTACTCCATTTCCAGGGTCTAGACTGCATTCCAGGCAAGAGGCAAGTTAAAGATCACATGATTGGCTAGGGTTGTAAAAAAAATTTAATTAAATTACATTGGGGGCCATTTGTAGAAATAATTAGTTAAATTGTTTAACAGTATTTATATTATAGTTAATTGGTTGGGCAGCTGTTAATCCTTATCCTGCCCTTATAAGTGAGCACAAACAGACACCACATGGATTTTACAAGCCTTGGCCTGATTTGAGCAATCTCGACCTATCTAAGCTAGCTCTTAATTCTTTTAAGCCAAATATGACCCCATATATACATACGTCCCCTTGGACTGCTATTCCCCACGTTATGCCGATGTTCCTGGTCATGTGGAATGAGGTTCTTTTTTCTAACCCATGGCATGCGTCCTCCTTCTTCCTGCTCCTGGCTGGAATGCATTAATCCTTTGTCTAAAGTGCAGGCTTCCTGTTCTAGTCTCAGGAAGTCCCACCTTTCTCTGTCTTTGTCCAGTCTTGGGCCTCAGCATTTATTTTAACCAATCAGAGACAATGTAAGTAACAGACAGCAAGCAGGACCAATTAATTAACATTTAGAATGCTTAGCCGGGCGTTGGTGGCGCACGCCTTTAATCCCAGCACTTGGGAGGCAGAGGCAGGCGGATCTCTGTGAGTTCGAGGCCAGCCTGGTCTACAAAGTGAGCCCAGGACAGCCAGGGTTACATAGAGAAACCCTGTCTCAAAAAACAACAACAAAAAAAACATTTAGAATGCTTAACGCTACCCCATCAATTCCCTCCTTTTGTCTAATAAAAAGGCTAAATTTTTTAACTCATATAGTAAAAACAATAAGACCAAATATGAAACAATCAAGAAAACCATATATAAAAGTTACACACATAGCCGGGCGGTGGTGGCGCACGCCTTTAATCCCAGCACTTGGGAGGCAGAGGCAGGCGGATCTTTGTGAGTTCGAGGCCAGCCTGGTCTACAAAGCGAGTCCAGGACAGCCAGAGATATTCAGAGAAACCCTGTCTCGAAAAACCAAAAAAAAAAAAAAAAAAGTTACACACATAATGTTTAGCCTA
The DNA here is from genome assembly GCA_907164525.1 of Lophiomys imhausi. Classification (NCBI taxonomy): domain Eukaryota; kingdom Metazoa; phylum Chordata; class Mammalia; order Rodentia; family Muridae; genus Lophiomys; species Lophiomys imhausi. Next base: position 29,555 of record CAJQZJ010037469.1, read on the forward strand.
TTTGTATTAGGCAATCTTGAAGAAGAAAAAAAAATCATCTATCTTGGTGTGTCTAAAGTTCTGAACCTAAATAATTTCTATCCTATCCTATATTTATAAACCTAAAGATTTTATTTAGACTTGCAAATATCCTTTTAAATCCTAAACAACTCAAGTTCAATTGAAATTTTATAACTATTATGCCTTCAAACCCATCAAAGACATAAGAAGGAATAAAGTTATTTGAAGGAGTGGAAGCATAGGAGAGCAGCTTCCAAAAAGAAATATGACAGTTTGTTGCCTAGACAGTCCCAAAAAACTCTTGATATCATTGGAGCATCATCTTCAGTCTTCTGGCAAAGCGTTTTTCACAGACTAAATTGTGCAGCAGGAAATAAGAAGGATTTCCCCATTTTGTCTCTGCAGAATCATGACATTGACTTACCTGCATTTAAGCTCTGGTCCATCTTTGGACTGTATATAGTCTGTTAAAAGAGCAGGGGCATTTTTGCCCAATAGGAATTATCTCCTCATGGGAGATTTCTTTTTGATGCTCATTGTCTTCTTCCAAGTCAAATGGGTGCTGTCAGGAGCTGACTGTCTTAAGTCAAACAATTCTTAAAATAATAAAAACATCTTTAAATGCCATTTTCTGTATGCCTCTGAGGGTTTTGAAGACATCTGTCTATTTATTGTAAATCTATCATCTATCTTCTATCTATGAACAAACAAACTGTATATTTTAAACCATTTACAATCTGTTTAACCTATTAAGTCTATTTTGTGATAAATTATGACTAGTATTTGACATGACCAGAAACTCGACTGGTCAGTCAACTTGTATTGTCCAGACTCCTAAATAGATTGCAATCACAACCCATAAAAGGATCAGAAGTAAACCTGTACTTTTAAATGAGTTGCATAGGCACAATACCTTATATAAGAGTTGAAATACACATATTATGTGTCAAAATATAAAATTCTATACCAATGAATCAAAATTTAACCTTATTTTTGTATCAATATAGAAAATTCTATACCAATGTTTCAAAAGACAACCTTATTTGAGAATAATAGTTTTCAGTTTCAGATCAGATTCAATAATCTATCCTTATATCTTATCATTTCTATGTTATATATATATACCCCCTCTTTTTCTTTTAAAGTCTTTTCCCCTTAAATAAGTGGGAAAGAAGGATAGAGAAAAGAAAAAGAAATAGAAAAGTCCTTGAATCTAATTCCCTATATCTTGCTTAACAAGATTATTTAACAATTTGTAACAATTTCCCCTAAACGACATCTATAACCCATCAAATAACCAAAGAATCATCCACCCCACTTTTTGGGAATGGGACGTCGCTCTCTTAAAACTTCTTCCTGCTGAACTGGGATGCAGAAAAACTGTTTAGGGGCCTAAATAAAATGAACAAAAATGGTTAAGCAAGTAAATTGTAACATTTGTTGTCCAGTCTCTATGTGCTCAGCAATTTGAATGTCCTGAGCAGTTTGTAGTTCGAATCTGGACTTTGGTAGGAAAGTTCAGGACTTTATTAAAGTTCTGTCTGGAACAGTCTTTGAGGCTGGGCCATCTCAGCAAGCTGTTTGAAGTTCTTCTGGATGCAGATTTTTGAGGAAACAGCTATTGAGGCAGTCTAAGAGGCTGGATCATTTGGGTTACTTGTCTTGTCTTCTTTGGACTCTGGTCCCGTTGTTCTGAAAAATATATAAATTCTCACAAGTAACATGTAGTTCTGCAATTACCAAAATACCTTGGGTGTGCAGGATGCACAAATCAATTAAGGAATATTTTTCTGTTCTTTGAACAGAAGAAAGACATTTGTAAGTCTCCATTCATGCCATAAAATGATGCCATGTAGTAGTATTACATATATATGCTATATGTAATCTATTTTAAATTGAAAATACAGCATAAGACTGTATGGAGTTTAAGTAGTCTCCTCTGCAGTTGACATACATTTATTAATTGATTAAAACAGGTTTATTCTGTATTGTTCTGGCTTTTTGTAGATTAGGTTGGCCTCAAACTCAAAAGGAACCAATCTGTCTCTGTCTTTGTCTCCCATGTTTTGGGATCAAAGTTTTGCATTTATATATTTCTTCTTTCCTTTTCTCCTTTCTTTGGAGATTTAATTTCTATGTGGATATATCTATCCTTATGAGACAGGGTTTCTCTTTGTAGCTTGGGCTGTCTTGATTTGCTCTGTAGAGCTCCGTAGGTTAGATTGGCCTGAACACACAAGGAACCTGTTTTGTACTTGTCTCCCAAGTTTTGAGATCAAGGTATGAATTTAAATAATTGAATTACCCTTATTAAACAATAACATTAATTAAACCATTTCATATTAGTTTGAGTTCCAATTCTCCCATGGAAACTCCATTCTTTTTCTTTTTCTTTTTTCTTTTTTTTTTTTTTTTTTTGGTTTTTCGAGACAGGGTTTCTCTGTATAACAGCTCTGGCTGTCCAGGACTCGCTTTGTAGACCAGGTTGGCCTCGAACTCACAGAGATCCGCCTGCCTCTGCCTCCCAAGTGCTGGGATTAAAGGTGTGCACTACCACCGCCCGGCTCGGAAACTCCATTCTTAAGGAGATTGGTGTAAAATAGCATGGTGTGCTATTTTATGCTAACTTTTCTTAACTGTTGGCTGTGGGAGGCATGCTGTTTGCAAGTTCTTCCCTAGCCTAACTCTGGGTCCATACATTGGTTGACAGAACATATCTCTTTCTCCCCCACCAGGATTTCTCTATGTATCCTTGTCCTGGACTTACCTTGCATACCAGGCTAGTCTTGAACTCACAGAGATTAGCCTGCTTCTGCCTCCAAAGTTCTGAGACTAAAGGCATGCACCATCACACCCAGCAATTAAGATATGTCTTTTAGGGGCAAAATGCCTCCCTTAGTAAGAGCCCCACACCTAAGGAGACTGGCTTGTGACTCCTTTCTCTTTACATAAATTTAAGATTATGTGTATTTATCCATTAAATCAGTAAGGACATTATGAAACAACATCAAGGAAAAAAATGTGTCACTTGAATTCTAGACTGTCTTTATTAAGCAGTCTTATCTTCTCAGCAGGGTTCCTGCTTTGCCTTCATTGTTTAAACCAGGCTGGTCTAGAATTCAGAGATCTGCCTGTTTCTTCCTCTAGTGTGATGGGATTAAGGGATTAAGGGTGTGTGCTAGTACCACCCTGCTCAAATAGTTCACTTAAATCCCAGATATTAGTAATTCTGTAACCCAGAGAGCAACTTTGAACTGTAGTGAAAATTCGACATCTGCCCAAAATCTTCAAAAATCTCTTATGTTTTAGCAATGCCAAAGCAGAAAAATATCCTTTCTACCTCCCAATATAGGAAAATAAAAACATCTAAACAAAAATCAAGCAAAGAAACAACATTCCAAAAGCCTCAGCATGTCTAACCATGCCATCCCATGCTGCAATTAAAGTTTTGTTCATTATTCCTTGAAATTTAGTTGCGGCTCTATTTCCTTGGTGGATCCTTCCCAGAAAGCCCTGAGAAGCACCTCATAGCCAGGGAGCTCTTAGCTCCAGCTGCCATCAATTTTGTATTATTTATCAGGAAGGGCCTCCCTCCTTCCTCCATTATCATTGTTGACAATTTAGCATTCAATCTGTAAATTCTTCCCTTTAAGACTATCCTAGTCTGAGCTTTCTCAAAAAAGATACACAGAACCACAATTGTCAGGATAAAAATTATTTGCATGCTAAGAGGAACAAACTCAATTGGAATCCAAAAGTATTGAGGCATTATGAATTCCTCCATTTTCAATCTAGGCGATTAATTCTGCTCTCAATTTCTGTTTAGAAGGCTGCCAGTTTTTTAATACATAAGGAAAGCTAAGCCTTAGCTCTCCACCTTTGCTGCAAGGCAACAGCTTCTGTTAAGGTAGTCCCATCTTTGAAATGCATTTGGGTTCAGTTCCCCACTCTTTGGCTAGGAAACCGGCTTTTACCCAGGGCCTTCTCACACTGTAAGCATGGATTCTAATTGCCCTAGTTGGATGCCATATGTAAAAAAAAAATTAATTAAATTATGTTGGGTGCCATTTGTACAAAAAAATAGCTCTAAATTATTTACTAGTATTTATATTATATTTAATTGATTTGGCAGCTCTTAATCCTTATCCTGTCCTTATAAATGAGCACAAACAGACACCACGTGTATTTTACAAGCCTTGGCCTGAATTGAGCAATCTCGGCCCATCTAAGCTAGCTCTTAATTCTACTACCCAAATATGAACCCACATATACATACGTCCCCTTGGACTGCTATTCTCCACATTATGCCGATGTTCCTGGCTATGTGGAATGAGGTTCTTTTTCTAACCCATGGTGTGTGCCTCCTTCCTGCTGCTCCTGGATGGAATGCCTAAGTCCTCTGTTTAAAGTGCAGGCTTCCTGTTCTAATCTCAGAAACTCCCACCTTTCTCTGTCTTTGACCTATCTCAGGCCTCAGCATTTATTTTAACCAATCAGAGTCAATGTAAATAACAGACAGCAAGCGGGAGCAATTAATTAGCATTTAGAATGTGTAACACTGCCCCATCATAGGGTAGATGGCTCAGGGGTAAAGACGACTGCTGCTAAGCATGATGAGTTGAGTTTGATCCCTGAACCTACCAGCTTTTACAAGCTGTCCTCTGATTTAAACACACACACACACACACACACACACACACACGCACACGCACACGCACACGCACACGCACACGCACACGCACACGCACACACGCACACACACACGCACGCACACACACACATACACACCACTCAAAATAAATATAAAATATTTTAGATTAGGAAAACTATCTAAAGCAATATATATGATAGTGATTTTAGAGAATAAAGAAAAAAGTCTCATGAGGCAAGCCTCACAATTATCTTAAAAAGATTTACTAGTAGGGCTGGAGAGATGGCTCAGTGGTTGAGCACTTCCTACTTTTCCAAAGAACCCAGGTTCAAATCCCAGCATCTACATGTCAGTTCACAGATGTCTGAAATTGCCCGGCGTGATGGCGCATGCCTTTAATCCCATCCAGGAGGCAGAGGCAGTCAGATCTCTGAGTTCAAAGTCAGTCTGGTCTACAAAGTGAGTCTAAGACAGCCAGGAACTGTTAAACAGAGAAACTTTGTCTCAACAAAACAAAACAAGATTTCTAGTAAAAACTTCATCCCAAAGTCCTTTTTTTAGGACTGGAGAGGTGGCTCAACAGGTAGAGGCACTCGATGACAAGCCTGAGAACTGGAGTTTAATCTCCCGGACCCACAAGTTGTCCTCTGACTGCTACATGTATCCTGTTGAATGTGTATATGCACATACACACACACACACACACACACACGCCCACAAAATAAACAAATAAATAATAAGAATGTAGTCAGAAAGTCCTTTCTTATGCATGCGTGTGTGTGTGTGTGTGTGTGTGTGTGTGTGTTCAGAGATGCCCACATGCACATGTGTGAACACACACGGAAGCCAGAGGACAGCCTGAGGTGTTGTCCCTCAGGAGCCATCCACTTCCTTTGAGCCAAGGCCTCTCTCATTGGCTTAGACCTCCCCACTTAAGCTTGATTGGCAGGCTAGTGAGTCACGGAATCCTCCTGTCTCTGCCCCCTCAGTCCTGGATCAGAACTAGGAACAACCAGGCCCAGCCTTTTCTATGTGGGTTCTGGGGATTGAATTTAGATTGTAATTCTTTTTTTTTTTGGTTTTTCGAGACAGGGTTTCTCTGTGTATCCTTGGCTGTCCTGGACTCATTTTGTAGACCAGGCTGGCCTCGAACTCACAAAGATCCGCCTGCCTCTGCCTCCCAAGTGCTGGGATTAAAGGCGTGCGCCACCACCGCCCGGCTAGATTGTAATTCTTACAAGAAAACCCTTGAATAACCGAGTTCTCTCTCTCTCTCTCTCTCTCTCTCTCTCTCTCTCTCTCTCTCTGTGTTTTATTTATGACAGTGTCTCACAGGAGTCCAGTTTGGCTCTGGATTCACCATGTAGCTGAGGATTGCTTTGAACTCCTGATCTTCCAATCTCCTCCTCCCGAGATCGACGTGTGCAACACTACAGCCAGCTCCAACAGACCTTGCAGGCTCTATTTTATTTGTGTTCTAGGACACGGTCTTCTGTGGAGTGCAGGTTGGCCAGGGTAGAGCCACAAACTATTGTTCTTTGTGCTGGGAGCTCTGGGACTATGAATATGCTTCCCTTTCGGGTGTCCTTCTAAAACTGTGTATATTGGTGAGACCTCAGTCACATGGTCAGACATAGCTGCAAAAAAGAAAAATGTCTTGGAAGTACAATTTTTCTTGCTAGGCATGTGACTGTCATGGATAAAATTGAAAGTATATTGTTTTAGTTTAGTAAGAAAGAAAGGAAAGATATTATGAGAAAATGGATATCTGGAGATCTTTCCCAAGGCTGAGATGACAGCCATGTTCTACCAGGCCCGATTTATGTGGTGCTAGGAATTGAAGCCAGTTCTCATGTATGCTAGACATGTACTCTACCAACTGAGCTGTATCCCCAGCCTGTAAATAATCTTTACTTTTTTTTTCTTTTCTTTCCTTCTTGGTTGTTATTTTCTTTCCTCCATTCTAAGGATCAAGCTCAGGCCTTTGCTTGCACACAGAGCTGCATTCTCAGCCCTTTGGGAGGACATTTAATGTTCAAACCAGAACCTCCTTCACAAAGGCTTTCTTGGCTCTGTGGTTCATCTGTCCTGGCTGGGCTTATTGACTGTAATATTGTGTCTTCCTTCTCTTCATATGTTCTTGTCAGGTGTGGGATAGATTCTAGCAAGTATCTGGGTTAGACATAAACTATCTCTGTGTGTGTGCATGCCACAGCATGGAGGTGTTAGTCCTCACCTTCCACCATGTCTGAGGGGCTTGTAATCTGCTGAGTACAACAGGCACACTGGCCTGAGAGCTTCTGGGGACTCTCTTGTCTCCATTTCCATCTCTCCACAGAGGCACTGGGATTATAGACGCTCATGTTACTGTCTGGCTTTGACTTGGGTTCTGGGGATTTGAACTCAGTTCATCATGTTTGCCCAGCAAGTGGCTTTACCCACTGAGCCATTTTCCCAGTCCACCAATAAAATATTAATTTCTCTCTCTCTCTCCCTCTCTTTGGTTTTTCAAGACAAGGTTTCTCTGTGTATCCTTGGCTGTCCTGGACTCACTCTGTAGACCAGGCTGGCATTGAACTCACAGAGATTCACCTGCCTCTGCCTCCCGGGTGCTGGGATTAAAGATGTGTGCCACCACACCCAGCCATTACAGACAGCTGTGAACTGCCATATAGTGCTGGGATTTGAACCCAGTTCCTTTGGAAGAGCAGCCAGTGCTCTCAACTGCTGAACCATCTCTCTAGCCTCCCCCCCCCCCCCCCCCCCGCTTTGAGACAGGGTTTCTCTGTGTAGCCCTGGCTGTCCTGGACTTGCTTTGTAGACCAAAGCTAGCTTTAGACTCACAGAGATCCACCTGCCTCTGCCTCCCGAGTTCTGGGATTAAAGGCGTGCGCCACCACATCTGGCATTAATCTTTCTCTTGATTGTAGAAATAGTACTGATTTTGGTTTTGGTTTATTAATTTTCCAACTTCTCAAATGAACATGTAATTTTAACAAGCAGAATAAGATTAATAAAAATGGTACATAAAACTCATATTTAAAGGCAATGACACACTTAAAGCTGTACTTTTACAGACATGCACTCCTAGTTGAATTGTATCTGCAGTAAATATTTACACCATATTTGTTGGTATGGAGGTGGATTGGGATAAACATGGCCCTTGCCTTGCAGAATGGTTTTGGTATTACTATGACAGACACTTAGCGCACTAACTGGCATGGCACATCACCTGGAGTTTCATTGGTTTACTGGAAATAGTCAGTAAAAATTACTGTTGAGAAAGAGTGTTGGGAAAGTCAGCAGACTCTTTCTGTTCTGGCTTCTATACTGAAACTGTAGCAAACCAAACCAAACAGGTAGGTGTGGCCGTGCACAGCTGTAATCGCAGGATGGCCTTGAACGCAAGGCCAGCCCAGGATGGGGATGCAATGCGGAAGAGCTCAGGAGCTCCTACTGGGCATGTGTGAAGCCCCTGGCTTCCATCTCAGCACCCAAACCAGCAGCACATCTGGAGAGATGGCTCAGTGGGTAAGAACATATGCTGCTCTTGCAAGAGGACCTCGATTCAATTCCCACTGCTCATACGGCAGCTCACAACCACCTATAACTCAAATTCCAGGGTATCTGATGCCCTCTTTCAGCCTCCATGCATGTGGTGGGCAGACAGGCAGACATGAGGCAAAACACCCATACTCATAAAATAAAAATTAAAACAAAGCCCGGAGGGGTGGCTCACGCCTTTAATCCCAGCACTGGGTGGGGGTGGGGCGGCAGAGGCAGGCAGATTTCTGAGTTCAAGGCCAGCCTGGTCTACAAATCGATTCCAGGACAGTCAAGGATACACAGAGAAATCCAGTCTGGAAAAACCAAAAAAACCCAAAAAACAATAAAAAAATTAAAACAACAACAAAACTTTTCCTAAGCTATGTGTTTTTAACATAATTGTTTTAAAGTCTTGCAAGTTTGTGACTTCAGAATCTGAGAAGGCAAATGCCTTTAATCCCAGCACTCAGGAGGCAGAGGCAAGCGGATCTTTGTGAGTTGGAGGCCAGCCTGGTCTACAGAGTGAGTCCAGAACAGCTAGTGCTACACTCAGAGAAACCCTGTCTTGAAAGGTGAAAGACAGAGAGAGAGAAAGGGAGAGAGAGAGAGAGAGAGAGAGAGAGAGAGAGAGAGAGAGAGAGGCTGTGCTGGCTGGGGTGGGATGGGGGTGGGGGTATCTGGCTGCTCCTCTCTTTATTCCTTTTTCTCCTGAGTTCAAGGTCTCTCCTTGGACTTTCTAAGCCTTATATAAGTGGGACTACTCACATGGTGACCTTCTCAGGAGAGCACTGGGAAGAGGAAGTCATTCATGCAACTTAATTTTCCAAAGGCACATAGTATCAAACCATGCTTAAACAGGTTCTATGAGACTCAGGTCCTACCTGTTAATGGGAGATGTTATGGTTTAGAGTTTTGTTCTGTTTTTTAAACAGGACTCACATAGCCCAGGCTGGCCTTGAACACGCTCTGTAGCCATGGATGAACTTGAAGTCCTCATCCTCCTGCCTCCACTCCCTGAATGCTGGGATCACGAGTATGCACCACCATAGTTGGCCTTATGATTTGGATTTTTATGTGTTAAAAGCATGGTCTTCAATGTTGGGTGTTCAGGGGTGGGGGCCTCTGGAAAGTGCCTGGATCATGAGTCTCTAACTTCATGGATTCAAAACATACACATGGACATGCACACGCACACACGCACATAGTAACTGAAGAAGCACCTCATTTAGGCTTTATATTAGAATTCCACGAGACGTAATAGTTGATGTAGCTCCTTTAAGTCTCTTAACCACGATCAGGGGGAGCCAAGAGCTGGGCAGCTGTTTAGAGTTAAAACAAAGTCTTTTAGAAAGAGTTCAAAACCTTTCCAATTATAAGTGTCAATGAATAGTGAAGATTCTCTAAAGCGGTGGTTCTCAACCTTCCTAATGCTTCGACCTTTTATACACAGTTCCTTAGGTTGTGGTTATTCCCAGTCATAAAGTTATTTTCATTGTTACTTCATAACTGTAATTTTGCTACTGTTATAAATCATATATATATAAATATCTGATAAGCAGGATATCTGATATTTGACCCCAAAGGGGCCGTGACCCACAGATTCTAGAATTTCTCTAGAGGTACAGAACCATAGGATGAATACATATACATTAGATAATTTTAAAAGTCCACTTATGTTAAAATAGCAACAACAGCTAACTTGCTCCTGAGAGGCTGAGAACAGGCTAGTTGCTCAGTCCACTTGGCTGGGACCTCGGCATCCCAACCTGGCACCAACAATCCTAGACAGTTATCGCGGAGCGGCTCATCCTTAGTCCACGAGGGAAGTCTGGAAACACTGACTCTGGTATCAGTAGGAAGCAGCAACAACAGGATAAATAAACTCGGTGGCAAGCGGGAAGGGGCGGAGCAAACTGAAAAGGATCTTCTGGCGGCCATGCCCTTGCTAACCTGAGCTGCCTTGGGAAGTGCCGCCCACATTTGGGCTGGTCTTCCTGCAAGAGTTAAAGTAAGCTTACATAATGAGACCTGCAATGAAACAACAAATAAACAAGCAAATATTTTTTTTTGGCTGTCGAGTGGAAAGTGGTTTCATAAACCATCAAGTTTATCTGTACAATAAGTTTATTCTCCAGTGCTAGTCGACACCAATACAAAGAAGCAGAGGAAACAGTCTGGGAGTAGGGTGGATGTTGCTGTTTTTCTCTTCCTACGTTTTAGTCCTCAAATTGTTTACAACTAGAGTAAGTTATGTACTTCTTGGGTACTTAAAAATTGTTAAACGTTAGAAAAGCCCAAAACTGCCAACTGACAGATGGATGGATGAACAAAACAGAGCCAGCCTTGTAGGGCACGACTCAGAACTCCAGAGGCTGAGGATGGAAGACAGGGAGTTCAGACCCAGCCAGGCTATGTAGTCAGACGGTCTAAAACAGAAAAAACAAAACAAAAAAAGAACATCACTCCTCCAAGACAAAATCCCACTGTGGCAATTCTAGCACTCAGAAAGAAAAGGCACCAGGAGAGTCAGGAGTTCAAGGTCATCCTCAGTGAGATTTGCAATTTGAGACCAGTTTGAACTACGTGAGATCCTGTTTCAGAAAAAAATTAACATGCTACATTTTATATTCATTAGTTGTGCTCTACCATGATTTAAATATTTTTTGAGAAATTTTTTTTCCTGGAAACTTTTTAAAACATAAGATGATACTAGCTGCAGGAAACCGAAGATTTCTGAACATCATGAACCAAAATGATTTTCATTTATTAATCATTCAGAGACAGTGTCTCAGTGTGTATTCCTGACTAGCTTTGTGAAGGCATACTTTTAAACTATTTATTTGTTATTATATTAATATCTCTATACACCTTCCAACCCACCGACCTGAGGTATAGGAGAAAGGATATTATTAGAGACAGACCGTAGACCTCTTTAGTCGTAGGTCCTTGGGGCGATTCTCCAGCAGTCCAGCCAAATCAGCATACACAGGAATGGGTACAAGCGGCAATGGGAGTACAGTTAACCAGGAAAACGGCAGCAGTTTTGGGGAGCGCCAGCAAGGACAACTGAAGCAGCAGCAGTTTTGGGGAGCGCCAGCAAGGACAACTGAAGCAGCAGCAGCAGTGACTCTCTTGGCCCCAAACAGGGTCTGACCTGGGCTCAGTCTGACAGTGGCCAATGATCTTCAGCAAGTCTCAGCCGCAGCAAACTTCGGCAAAGTATTGTCTGGAGACTTTCAAAGTGAAGTATTTATGAGAAGCAATGCCAAACAATGCCAAACAACAAGCCCCTCCAAGTTTCCTGGCCTCCATTTATACTTCCTCAAAATCTGCACAAGGATGCTTTCCAATTGGCCAACCTCACACCTTTCACACAAAGTACTTCCTGTTGACCAAGATCACGCCCTCTCTAAGAAGCCTGTCCATCAAAGGATGTTTTCCAGCAAAAAGCATGTCACGTGATAGTTTCTGGCTGGCAAAGCATCACACGCTCTTCCATCAGCATGCTTTGCTTGCCCCTTTCATGAGTCTCTTTTTCAGCGGTGGACAAAGCACCCCCACATCCCATACTTGAGACCAAAACAAGAGCACATTCATTCAACACAACCTTGTTTCTAAAGAAATTAAAACTTCCACCACAGCCTTGAACTTGTAGAGATCCCCCTGCTTCTGCCTCTAGAATGCTAGAATTAAGGGTTTTCTCCCACAACATCCAGAAAGATGGTTCTCTTTAAAAAAAATGCTTAGTGTGTGTGTATACGTGATCGTGTGTGTGCGTGCATGTGCATATCCATGTGTTCACTAGCCTGTGAGCTTCTGGGCGAAACTCTTATGCCCACCTGCCTCTCACACTGCAGGCATGCTGCTACATGTAGCTTTTATTTATGTGGATTCCAGAGATCAAACTCAGGCCATCGGGCTTGGTGGCAAGCATCCTTACCTACTAGGCGTCTCACTGGTCATAAAACAATAACTTACGTAGCTGCCTCAAATATGGTAGAGAGTTGTAAGGTAAGTCCTAAAGAACCTCCATGCTGGGCATTCCAGGCAGGGAGGCAGGTTTCAGTTGGGCAATATTGGTGGCTCTGAGATGCTTTTCAGAGTGGTAGCTACATCCTCAGGCTGGAAGGCAGTTTGCTTTCTTTGCCACCTTGCTTAAATCAACCACACTGTTTATCTCAGATTGACCCTCTGCATGAGCTAAGTGTCATCCGTGTCCCGAAGTTTAAGATATAAACAAACAAACAAATAAATTTTATAAAGATTCGTGGGCTGGAGAGGTGGCTCAGTGGTTAAAAGCACCCACTGGTTTTTTACAGAGAACCTAAGTTCAGTTCCCAGTACCCATGTTGGATGGCTCACAGCCACCTGTGACTCCAGCTTGAAGAGATTCAACACCTCTGGTCTTCATGGGGACTCATATTCATGTACATATACCTACAACACACACACACACACACACACACACACACACACACACACACACACTCACACTCACACACACACACACGTAATTCAAAATTTCAAAAAATGGCCAAAGTTATTGGATGGGCGAGAAAACCATTTTGGGAAGCCTTATATTTGCAGTGAGAATAATCGGCCACTAGGTGACTCTACAGCTCTTTGCGGTACCTTTGCCAACCGCCTTGGTTCAATGATTCCTAGGGGCCAAACCACAAGTGAGAAGTGAGGAAACTCAGAGCAATGTAGGACAATTAAAACAAGACAAGACCCCCCCCCCCCCAAAAAAAAAAAAACCCTGAAGATGCTGAATTGCAAAGGCAATCCTACATCCAGAGACCTTGTCCGTCTCTTCTTCTGAGCGGTCATTCCTCAGCAAATATTCTTGTTTGTCAATCTTAGATACCCACCCTATCTGCGCCCCGTTTTCTGTTTGTCTCTAAACCTAATGAACTATGAACCGTCAAAGTCTGAGATCATCGAGGTTTAAGCTCTCCACTGATACCGGTATTTTCTGCCAAGGGAACCAGAAAGAGGAAATGGGCGCTGCGGAGAAGTAGTACAGTACTTGTTTGGAAGATGGGCTTTTCCCACCTGGCCATGCTGGCGGGGGAGCGGCCACTGGCAGCTGGGCACGGCAGCTGGGCACGGCAGCTGGGCACTGGTAGCCTGCCCCTGCGCGGTGTAGGGAAGAGGGGCATTGAAGTCTGAAAGCTGAATGGAGAAATCCAGGGACAGCGGGATTTGAGCAAGAGTCACAGAGGAGTCCAAGGACAGGCAAGCATTGGGGTTCAAGGATCAAGAGCATTTTGTAAGTTACCACTGCGAGATACTTAAGAGTCCATTATCTCAAACTTCAAAGAACATCAGGAGAAAGGCCCGGTCCCAGGATCTTGCCCAACGGAGACGCCCAGGAATTAGAGACTGTGAGGAAGGTCTCATTTCCCTGCTTCCTCCCTCTGAGGGCTCCAAGCCCTAAAATTACAGCCAAGTTTTTCTCAATGGGAGACAGGCATGCAAAATAGTTCAGGAGGCATGCAATTTGATTATTTTAATTCTAGGCTTCCATTTTCAGACTGTATTTTGTTTTTATTTAAGAAACACATACCTATAATTTGTTTTATTCGTCAAGGTAATTTTCCAAGCTTACAACAAAAATCAGCGCATACACAGGCTAGGTTCAGGCCACAGTACTGAACAAGCAAACCGGGTTTGCCTACTCCTCCCTTCCCTCGGGCTTGACCTTTACAAAACAAATTATGGGTTTGAGTGTTTTGCCTGCATGTATGTGTGTGCATCACATGAGTGCCTGGTCCCCATGGAGACAGGAAGATGCACATTGGATCCCCTGGATGTGAAGTTAACAAGAGTTGTGAGACACCATGTGGGTGCTGGCATTTGAACCCGGGTCCTCTGAAAGAGCAGCCTGCGCTCTTAACTGCTGAGCCATATCTCCAGCCCCATCCCTCCTGAGGGGTCTTATTCATAAAAACAACTTCCTTGCTGTTATTTTATGTGTTTAAATAAGTCTATATGCTGTAAAATAATGCATTGCTATCCGTTCACTAAGGAAGTTTACATTCATTCATTCATTCATTCCATAACCCAAGCTGAACTAAAATTTATGGCAATCCTCTGGTCTCAGCCTCCCGAGATCTCTCCTTCCATGGTGTGTATCTTGGGAGATCGAACTCAAGTTGCCAGGCTTGGGAGCAAGCACCTCTGGCTCATGCACTCCACGTGTTTTTTTGTTTGTTTTTCAGGACAGGGTTTGTCTGTGTAACAGCCCTGGCTGTCCTGCAACTCTTTTTGTACACTAGACTGGCTTCAAGCTCATAAGGATCCACCTGCCTCTACGGAGTGCTGAGATTAAAGACGTATGCCACCACACCCGACTCTACAGCTGCTAGTTACTCATTGTTTCTGAGGATTCTTTTGTTGTCACTGGGCTGAACCCAGATTCTCATGAAGGCTAAACATATGCTTTTCTACCCAGGCAGGCTTCGGAAAGTATGGTTGTTTGTATAATTATTTACTGTTTGTATAATTACAGTCCCTCTTCTCCAATCTACACTGCCTGTTCTCTTGGCCTGTTGCACAATTTCCCTGGAGTAATTTTCCTGGCTCTTATGTTTCTGTCTCTTGTCATTTTTATTTTTATTTATTTATTTATTTATTTATTTTGGTTTTTCGAGGCAGGGTTTCTCTGTGTAACAGCTCTGGCTGTCCTGGACTCGCTTTGTAGACCAGGCTGGCCTCGAACTCGCAAAGATCCGCCTGCCTCTGCCTCCCAAGTGCTGGGATTAAAGGCGTGCGCCACCACCGCCCGGCATCATTTTTATTTTTAAAAATGTTTATTTAGGGCCTAATGAGATGGCTCAGTGGTTAAGAGCACTGGCTGCTCTTGCAGAGGACCTGGGTTTGACTCCCAGTACCCACATGGTGATTCACAACCATCTGTAACTCCAGTTCTGGGGAATCTGACGTCTTCTTCTGGCCTCCAAAGGCAACAATCAGGTATGCACATGGTACGCAGACATATATGCATGCAAAACACCCATACACATAAAATATTTATTTTTAAAAAGATTTACTTTATACATATGAGTGTTTTGCCTGCATACATGTGTCTGGTGCTGAAGAGGCAGAAGAAACCATCAGATCCTCTGGATTGGAGTTAGACAGGTGTGAGCTGCCATGTGAGTGCTGGGAATCGAACACAGGTCCTCTACAAGAGTAGCCAGGGCTCTTAACTAACCACTGAGCCATCGGCCTATCCTGAAACATACCTTTTAAAAACACCTTCATTTAATGTAATCAACCGGCCATTCAATTAGTCCATTTGCAGTGTTGTTTTATAGCTTTTTATAAGATTCGAAAGTTTTGAAACTAACCACACAATTGATTCTTTTTTTTTTCGTTTTTCGTTTTTTTTTTTTTTTTCAAGACAGGGTTTCCCTGTGTATCCCTGGCTGTCCTGGACTCACTTTGTAGACCAGGCTGGCCTTGAACTCACAGAGATCCACCTGCCTCTGCCTCGAGAGTGCTGGGATTAAAGCCGTGCGCCACCACGCCCTTCAATTACAGACAGCTGTGAACTGCCGTGTGGGTGCTGGGATTTGAACCTGGGTCCTTTGGAAGAACAGCCAGTACTCTTAACTGCTGAGCCATCTCTCCAGCCCGATTCTTCAAGAACATTTTAGTCATCTTCAAAGGAACCTGCATATCCGTCAGTCATCACCCCCACCCTGGAAACCACTAGACTCTGTCTCTATGGATTGGCTTCTTACCGATTTCTCATGAATGTGGACTCGTAATGTGTGCTTCTCTTCAATGGCCTCTTTCCCTTGCATGGAGTTTTCTTTTCTTCCCACTCCCATTGAACCAGGATCATTTATTCCACACACGTATCAGTATACTACCCCCTATCTTGTTTTTAAAATAAAAACAAAATCCCCAAAACAGCCTTCACTGTTACACAAAGAAACCCTGTCTCAAAAAAACAAACAAAAAATAAAATAAATAAAATAAAAACAATTTTTTTGAGGCAAAGTCTCATCTCATTTATCCCAGTCTGGCCTCAAGGACCACATGTAACCAAGGACGATCCTGAACCTTCTGGTCCCCTTTTCACTGTTTCCTCTTTGCTGGGATTGCAGGCATGCACCACCTTGTGCGGTTTGTGATGCTGGGGATTGAACTTAGAGTTCCATTTATACTAGGCAAGCACTCTAGCAACTGAGCTACATCCCCAGCCCAAAATTAAAAAAAAAATTAAAAATATGAGTAACATAAAAATTCCTCATCATGACCACAAAAACATTTTTATTATATTTACTTATTTATTTGTTTATCTCTTTATTGAAGAGTGTGCGTGTGCGCTTGTGTGCCACAGTATGTGTGTGAAGGTCAGAGGTCAACTTGTAGGAGTCTGTTCTCTCCTACCTTGTGGGTGCTGGGAGTCAGATTCAGGCTGTGAGGCTTGGCAGCAGATGCCTTTACTCACTGAGCCATCTTGCAGGCCCCGTTGCTACCATTTAAAAGTGCATGCGAAGTGTGGTGAAGCTCTGTAAGTGTGGCCATCCGTCCAGAGCATTTGTGTGGCACAGAGGGTCTGTGATGTCTCTCCATTATGTAAAATGGAGACTGTATACATGGTGCCCTCTCTCCCTTTTGCACAGCCTGAAAGCCAACATTTGCTTAGTTTGTGCACCTTCTTGCATGGGGGGCAAGGCATGTGCACTTGTGTGCACACGTGTGGAGGCAGGAGGTTGACCTCTGGTGTCTTCCTCAATTGCTCTCCTTTATTTTTGAGACAGGGTCTCTCACTGAATCTGACACTCACTAATTTGGTTAGGCTGACTGGCCAGCAAGCCCCAGGGGTCCGCACGCACCCCAGTGCTGGGGTAACCCCGGGCCCAGCTTTCTGCATGGATGCCAGGGATCCAAACTCAGGGCCGGATTCTTGATTGGCAAGTAACTACTTTACCAACTGAGTCCCCTCCCTACTCCCAAATATACTTTTATTTTTTCAAGATGTATTCGGTAATAATTTCTATGTATTCATGTGTGTACGTCACTAGTGTCTGAGGGCCAACAGAGTGCAGGAGAGGGTGTTGGATCCTCTGGAGCTGGAGGTACAGTTGGTTTTGAGCCGCCCGCGGGCACTGGTGACTGAACTTCTCTGGAAGAGCATCCCAGCCCCATCATTCCACTTTTTGTTTCTAAATCTGATGAACTCCACGTAAGTGGAACACTACAGCATTTGTCTTCTTGTGACTTACACTGTTCCACTGAGCATTATGTCCTCAAGCTTCATCCATGTGCTAATAATGCCAGAATATCAGAAAGCCAGGTGTGTGACAGTCTCACATATCTCAAGCAGGTCCCCAAATGGACACTTAGCCAAGGATGAATGTGAACTTCTGATTCCCCTGCCGCAGGCAAGCAGCAGAAAACTTGGCTTATGCAGTGCCAAAACCAGGGTGCTGTGCATGCCAGGCAAGTGCTCTACCGAATGAGCTACATCCCCACATGCCTGGCTTATTTTTCCTTTTGAAGACTGAATCATTTCCCATTGTGTGCACACGTCACTGTCACTTTTTCTTCATTATCTGCCAACAGACACAGTTGTTAACACTTTTTGACTCCTGTGAATAATGCAGCTATGAACATGGTTGCACAAATATATCCAATCTCTGGTTTAAAATTCTTTGTGGGGGCCCTGGGGAGATGGCTCCGTCAGTAGAGTGCTTGCCACAGAAGCATGGGGGCCTTTAATTCCAGGAGGGATTAATTAAAGGACTAACCCTTTAACCCCTGCACACTGTTGGCCCTCAGACTCCCATGGTAAATGCACACATACACACACACACACATAAATAATAATACATCTTGAAAGAAATAAAAGTAGATCTGGATTCTCGGAACCTATGTAAAAAGGTAGGTATGGCAGCATGTGTCAAAACCCAGACAGAGCTTGCTAGCTAGCTAGCCTGAATAGCTGCATGCCAGGCCAGTGAGAAGCCCTGTCGCGGAAAACAAGAGAGAGAGAGAGAGAGAGAGAGAGAGAGAGAGAGAGAGAGAGAGAGAGAGACTAAAGAGGACACCAGATATCACCTGTGGCCACCACACACATGTACACACACACACACACACACACACACACACACACACACACACACACCACTGGAGTTACAACAGTTGTGATCCAGCAATGTGGGCGCTGGGAATGCTGGTCCTTTGGAAAAAGTGGTGAGGGCCCTTAACTGCTGACCCATCTCTCCAGCCCCATCCCTATCGATTTTAAGTGGACTGTTCATGCTACTGAATTGTAATGTGGTGTACAATATAAATGTATATAACTCTCAGATACATATCCTGCATTTCTATGCCTTTGTTCAACTCTTTGTTGTTTTTCTTTTCTTTCTTTTTTTTTTTTTTTGATTTTTTTGAGACAGGGTTTCTCTACATAGTTGTGGCTGTCCTGGACTCACTCTGTAGACCAGGCTGGACTCAAACTCATAGAGATCTGCCTGCCTCTGCCCATGGAGTTCTGGGATTAAAGGCATGCACCACCATGCCTGACAATTATAGATACTGCCATGTGGGTGCTGGGATTTGAACCCTGGTCCTTTGGAAGAACAGCCAGTGCTCTTAACCACTGAGCCATCTCTCCAGCCCCTGCTGCTGCTGTAATTCTTTTTTTTTTTTTTTTTCGAGACAGGGTTTCTTTGTGTAGCCCTGGCTGTCCTGGACTCACTTTGTAGACCAGGCTGGCTTCGAACTCGCAAAGATCTGCCTGCCTCTGCCTCCCAAGTGCTGGGATTAAAGGCGTGCGCCACCACCGCCCGGCTGTAATTCTTATCAAAAAATCTTTTTAGGGTTTGTTCCTTTCATAATACCTTGCTTTACAACGTATTCTCTGTCTCTTGAAGGAACTCTTTGTTTTGGTATGTTTGTCATTACTGTTGTGTAGTTTTCACATGCTCCTGGATGGCCTGTTTATTTGTTTTTGTTTTGAGACAGGCTTTCATGTTTCCCAGGTTACTCTCAAACTGCCAAGTAGCTAAGGATGATCTTGAATTCCTAGTCTTCGAGCCTCCATTCTACAGTGCTGAGATTCCAGGCATGCCGTTTTCACAGTGCTGGGTGCCCATCCAGGGTGATGTGCTTACCAGACAAGACCTTGACCAACTCAGCTCCATCCATTTGTCCTTAGCTCCAAGTTTCATTTTCATCCTCTTCCACATCGGGGGTCCTGATATGATTCAGGTCTGGTGTGTTCCCCTGTGGTAGAAGTTAGGCCTATTAGTGAATTGGCAGGCAGTTCAGATTAGCATCTGGCAGCACATAGGGAAAGCTTGGCGTCCCTTTACCTGCTGATATGGACAAAAAGTCAGTTGTGGCCAGAAGATATGCCCTGTTGAAGGGGCGTGGCTAAGAAACCACACAAGCTGCGCCGATGATGTCAGTTGTCGTGAGAAGCAATGGGACTGCTGGACATCGGGAGAAATCTGGTGGACCCTCAAGACTGCCAAGCATCTTGAAATAATGAGATATATAAGCGAGAGGCTCCACGCGGTCTCTCTCTTCCTCCTGCCCTCACCGACTGAGAAGTCACGCTTAAGAAGCGCACAGCAAGGTACGCCATTAACAGAATTGAGGCTGCCACAGCACAAGGCAAAGGTGTGGCATGAAACCTGCTGAGAGAGAGTTCCTTGAAGGTGTCAGTTTTGGGATCCCCAAGTGCCAAAAAAAAAAAGTGAGTGAGGTGAGTGAAGCTCAGAAGCCGCTTGGAGAGGCGGCTGGCCTTGACGCTTGCCTGGGCCAAAGAGACTGTGGAGGCGAGTCTCAGTTGTGGAAAAGGCCGGGCCTCAGTTTGGCAGTTGGAACAGACTGACTTTATAAACCGGCCACAATTTGGTGGTTGAAATAAATTGGCCTTGCAAACTGACAAAGTAAGGCCCAATGGACTTTAAGCTTAAAAGATATTACCTGATGGGACTGTCCTAAAATAAGTCATCCTGCACAGACCTATGCTAAGAATATTGATATCTTTTTAAGAAAGTTAAAATAGTGTTAGTTAAGTGTTTTTAGATAGGTATTAGAGTGTTCTTAGGTTTTAGATTATAGGTTATAGGACTTAGATATTTTATAGATGTTTGCTAAATATTAATAAATATAAATGTTTATAAATAAAAAAATATTCTGTTACATCCCCTAAAGGTCATGGTGTTGAAGGTTTGCAAGAAGAATGCAAATAGATCCATACTTATCACCCTGTACAAAATTTAAATCTAAGTGGATCAAGGACCTCAACATAAATCCAGACACACTAACATTAATAGAAGAGAAAATGGGGAAAAGCCTTGAAATCATTGGCACTGGTAGCAACTTCCTGAATAGAACACCAATAGCTCAGGCACTAAAACAAACAAACAATAAATGGGACCTTATAAAATTGAAAAGCTTCTGTAAGGCAAAGGACACTGTCCTTAGAACAAAACGGCAGCCTACAGAGTGGGAAAGGATCTTCACCAACCCAACATCTGACAGAGGGCTAATATCCAAAATATATAAAGAACTGAAGAAATTAAACACCAAAGAATCAAATGACCCCATCAATAAATGGGGTACAGAGCTAAACCGAGAATTCACAGAAGAGGAATCTCTAAAGGCTGAGAGGCATTTGAGGAAATGTTCAACATCTTTGGTTATCAGGGAAATGCAACTTAAAACAACTCTGAGATTCCATCTCACACCTGTCAGAATGGCTAAGATCAAAAACTCAAATGATAGCACATGCTGGCGAGGATGTGGAGAAAGGGGAACACTCCCCCATTGCTGGTGGGACTGCAAACTTGTGCAACCACTTTGGAAATCAATCTGGAGATATCTTAGAAAATTGGGAATAAATCTACCTCAAGACCCAGCCATACCCCTCTTGGGCATATATCCAAAAGATTTGAAACGAAACCACAAGGACATTGCCTCAACAATGTTCATAGCAGCTTTATTTGTAATAGCCAGAAACTGGAAACAACCCAGATGTCCTTCAACTGAAGAATGGATAAAAAAACTGTGGTACATTTATACAATGGAATACTACACAGCTATCAGAAATGAGGAAATCATGCAATTCGAAACCAAATGGATGGAACTAGAAAAGCTCATCCTAAGTGAGCTGACGCAGTCCCAGAAAGATAAACATGGTATGTATTCCCTTACAAATGGATATTAACCATACATCAGAGGATAACTATCCTACAACCCACACACCCAAATAGATAGGAACCTAGCATATCTATCCTAGGAAAAATTCTACCCACCAGTGAGTCATGGAATCTGCTGCAGGTTAGTGGAACCCCACACCCTAGATGGTGTGCCTTATCAAGCTCCAGTACGAGTGGAAGCTCTTGGGCCTCACATGACGCAAGATCTGAGGGAGTATGATATGTGAGGACCCACCTTATCTAAGGAGAAGGAGAGTACCAAGTAGAGGAACAAGGAGGGAGGGAGGGAGGGAGGGAGGGAAGGAGAGAGGGAGGGAAGGAGAGAGGAAGGGAGGGGCCAAGAGGGGAGGAGGGAGGAAACTATGTTCTAGAAATAAATAATACTTTTTTAAGAAAAGAGTTAATAAGCTTAAAAATATAATAAAATACAATATAAAATTTTCAAACTATAATTTACCTTACTGGCATGAAAGGAAAATGGCCTTAATTTCAGACTAGAATGTTAGACTGCAGGTGGCTACAGAGATTACACAAACTTGATAGCAGCTTAAAAGTTTTTTGTTTTTTTTTTTGTAGAGGTATAGGCTATTTCCATGGTTTGGCATTAAAAAGCAGGTAACAGGTTTAAAACACTGTAAATAAATTAAAGGTGACAGCTGTTCAACCTGGTTTTACAAACCTCCAAGAGTTGAAAAAACTTAGAGCTAAGGTAAAATAATGCATGGTGTTAGCCCATGTCGTTACCTCCAGTAGAGACAGGAGGATCACTATAGAGTTAGTTGTCTTATAAATTCTAGAGTTACAAGAAACAGGGTGGTGATGGTGCACACCCTTAGTCCCATCATTGGGGAAGAATACACCCTTAATCCCAACACACTAGAGAAAGAAACAGGCAGATCTGAGAGCTCAAGGCCACCTGATACAAAACACGCTCTAAACAGAGAAAAACTTTGATCCAGGGGTGGAGGAGCACATCTTTAATCCCATCAGTTGGGAACCACATGTCTTTGATCCCAAAACTCAGAATGCAGAGACAGACACATAGGATTTGGAAAGATTTAAGTTTAAAAGCTACTTACAAAAGGCAGGCTGCCAGCACTCGGGAGGCAGAGGCAGGTGGATCTCTCTTGTGAGTTTGAAAGGAATGAAAATTATTAAAAGACCCCCTAAGTCGGCAGTAGAGCCAGGCCACCCGCCAGGTGATTCCCGGAACTTAGCTGACCATAAAAAGGGTGGAACCAAGAATGAAGGTCAATTGGGCCACGGGCCCCCAGGGTTTCAGGAACTGGCTGACCACAAAGTAGATAACAAAACAAGATTAGATTCATTCCTGAGACAAATAGATGTAGGATGTTTCCCGCTGACTAACTAATGGGATGGTACATTCCAGCTGTATTTCCCCTCCCCCTTGGGTTGTGGTAAACGATGGGCTGGGCTGGTACTTCCCACCTGTAATTTCCCCCCGCCCCTTAATCTGTGGTGCTCCCCTATTAAATATTCTACTCTAGCCCTGCGTGGGATACGAGTGGCGTCCCTCAGTGCACTGAGCCCCCCCCCTTTTCCCCCCGAAATAAACCTCTTGTGATTGCATCAAGATGGTCTCTTGCGAGTTTTGGGGCGGCCGTGATATCCTGAGTGTCGGGCGAGGTACTTCCCTCCCCCGGGTCTTTAAAGTTTAAGGCCAGCCTGGTCTACAAAGTGAGTCCAGGACAGTCAAGGATACACAGAGAAACCCTGTCTTGAAAAACCTAAAAAAAAAAAAAAAAGGCAGGCTGCAACTAAAACAAATTGTCCTTAGAGATATCAAAATATATACACTAAAGGTTTGTCTAGCTCCAAAATATCAAAATAATTTCTTCTTTAATCCAGATTGAAAGGTAATACTTTATATATTGTCAAAAAAACCAAATTTGCTCCAGGAAAAATATTACCTGACCCCCCCCTAAAAAAAGGTAATTGTCCCAGAGTTAGGATTAGGGCCAGGGCTCTGTTCTTATCTTTCCAGGAGATTTAAAGCATCCATTCAAGGCATCCAGGGACAACTGGACAACGGAAACCTCAGCAGAAAACAGATCAGACACCAAAGAAGATGAGTGGCACAGATGATCCAGCCTTGCAGACTTCTTCAATAGCAGTTTCCTCAAAAGTCTACAACCACAACAACTCAAAATCGCTAAGATCATTCAGCTCCACAGACTACTCCAGCCAGATCTTCAGTAAAGCTCTGAAGATCAGCTTCTGTCTATGAACTTCTTAGGACATCTAAATAGCTGAGCACAAAAGGACTGAACATCAAATGATTCTATGAACATTTTTAACCATTTTTCCATTCTTATTTGGGCCCCAAACAGGTTTACTACGTCCCAAATCAGCAGGAAGTCATTTTAAGAAAACAACGTCCCATCCCCAGAAGGTGGGGAGGGTGTTCCCCCCATTTTGGTTATTTGATAGATAATAGAAATTTTTGTTATTTAGGGGAAAAGACTACAAGCTGTTAAATGGTCTTGTTAAATGGGTTTTGGAGGTTAGACCCAGGGACTTCTCTCTTTTTCTTTTCTGTATCCTCCTTTCTCTCCTATATAGGAGTGAACAGACTTGAGAAAAATGGGGCATAGACATAGTATAGGAAAGATCAAGAAAAAAGGACAAATTATTGAATATAGCCTTATACCTTTGTATACTGATACAAAATTAATATTATATTTGGCTAAATTGGTATTGATCATTGTATATTAATGCAAAATTAAGATTGTATAGGGCTACATCGGTATTGATCTTTGTATATTGATACAAAATTAAGATTATATTTGGCCACAATGGTATTGACCCTTGTATATTAATGTAAAATTAAGATTGTATTGGGCTACATTGGTATTGATCTTTGTATATTGATACAAAATTAAGATTATATTTGGCCACATTAGTATTGATCTTTGTATATTGATACAAAATTAAGGGTAACGCTTCTTAAAGGTATTGTTTGTAGTAATACTTAAAAATGAAATGTCAAGTTTTGACCTCTCGCTACCAACTGACATAAACTGTTTATAATAATTAAGAAACGGAAACTAATAATCATGAAAACGTGTCATTTTGTTAGTTACTATGACAGTCTATCACAGTTATTTTCTAAGCTATTCAGAAATCAAGTTGCTAAGAGACAAGCAATATTTGCTTATCTAAATATAAGAGATAGATAGGGCATCTTCAAAAATCTCAAGAGATCTGCAGAATATGGCATTCAAAGATGTTTTCTTTTTTTTTTTTTTTTTTTTGGTTTTTCGAGACAGGGTTTCTCTGTGTATCCTTGGCTGTCCTGGACTCACTTTGTAGACCAGGCTGGCCTTGAACTCACAAAGATCCGCCTGCCTCTGCCTCCCAAGTGCTGGGATAAAGATGTTTTCTTAACTTAAGATTTTTTGATATCGAGACATGTCAGCTCCTGACAGCACCCCCTATTCTACTCCAAGTAGAAGATGAGCATCGAAGAATCTCCAGTGGGAGATGATTGAATTGGTGGTAAGCCGTTCTCTTGGCAAGAAAAACCCCTTGCTTCAACTGTAGGAATCAAGAGGGTGTTCTGGATCTAAGAAGATATTTTTAAAATTATGAGGCAAGTTAGTATGAAAGCTGAGTTAGATATAGAACTTTAAACACATGGAGATGGTTAGATAGTAGAATGTTAAAGTCAGGTGCCAAATACATATGGACTGGACATTGGGAATGTATGCTAAGCCATATAACTCTTATAATTGTGGCCTATTTATTTCTGTTGTTTTGTATTGTATTTATAGTTATAAGAAAAAAAACCATTTTTTGGGCTGAAAGGGAGAGCTGTTGGGGGGAAAAAAGAAATACCTTAAACTAA